>JAQFZF010003883.1:0-11000 GCA_034695365.1 Enchytraeus norvegicus
TCAACTTGATGATCGATGGAGTGCTCATTAGTGAGCGGGATAGCAGACTGTGTTTCAGAATATGTACCTTGGACCTGTGCCATTTGGTAGTGCACTTGAGAGAGAGAGAGAGAGAGAGAGAGAGAGACCAGATGAAAACAAATTATTTATCTGGAAATATGAAAATAAATAATTATTCTGAAGAATATATCCTGAAATAATGCCTGAACATTATTCGTCATACGTTCCTGAAACCGTCTTCGGGCTAAGCCAAAATTTAAATCCTCGTTAATTTCTTGATGGATGGACATAAGAAAATTGCTTTACTCTTCATTGCAATGCTAGCAGCAGTCGCTGTGCATTTACCAAGACAGGCTCTGGCGACTGCACTACCTAGCCGAAATTGGCAACAAATCCCGGCTATCTAGCCATCTGCCGAGATCAGCATCATACACAATCATTATAATTATAACTGCACAACGATTCTGATTAAAATAACAAGATGCACTAACTTTAATGTGATCGCTGATAGTCCTGAGAATGTTAAGGGCATCTATCTCAGAGCTCAATTCAGACAGATGATGAATGCTGCCTCTACAGTAGGCCTCCAGTATCAGACTAAACCTCACCGACACTGACGGGATGTCCATCTCCGACCTGTGCCACATCAACGAGTAACATCAAAATATCACACCATGTCTAAACGTCCCTGACATCATCCTTGGATGAGGAAATGGACGTTGAACCGTCAAGATTAATATTATCAATCAGCTGTCTAGCGTTGAGTCCGGGTAGAATTTAAACTTTAAAATTATCAACTTTAGAATAGACTCCATGATCACTAAGTTTGAAAAAGGTTCACTTTGAGACGACTGTATATGGCAGACAGAAAATTCTTCATTACATGCAAATCGTTTTGGAAACGAAATAGCTAAGACGTCACATGCGTACTAATAATAATGTTTTTCGGCCTGTGGTTTTTAAGGTTAAACGATAACCATATTATGAAGAAAACAAACATATCCGTAGCAAGTTGGATTACGTCATTCTCGAAAGGACAGTATGGGCCCTGCGTTACATACCCGGATTAATGAGCTACGCTGCGAGTCGGTATAGCTGCCTTACGCCTAAGATTGAGTCCCCTATTCTGTTCATATGATGGAGTTTGTCAGTGCCACTGCCTGGGTGAGTAACAACAGCCTCACATATCTGCTTCAACTGAGACAATGACGACATACCTAAGAAGCCAGAAGAAGAAGTGTCCGATCTTTTTGTTGTTGATGGCTCGTTTGAGCAGGAATTCAATGAGGTCGCATTCTAAGTATGACTCATACTTAAGAGCTTGCACAAACTGAAGCAGATACTGACAAATCTCCATGTCACTGAAATATACAATATAATACCACAAATGCAATATAAAGCATTTGAATTATACTGGTTTCTATTCTCTGCCGCACGGCAGGTCCAAGGCAAAAGTATCTACAGAAATTATACCTTCTTGCTCAATAATGAGCACAACATCAATTGACTCAACATGTCTATTTCATCAAAGGCTATGCCAACAGCCTGCATCTTCCAATTAATTTAATATCTGAATATTAGCCCATTTAAAACCACCAATTCAGTGAGCACAGGTTTCACACTAAGGAATCTATAAGCTAGCTAAGTGTAATGTCTGTTTCTGTATCACATTTCACATGGAAACTGTGAGAGACAGACCCGGCTGGGACTCAGACTATAGGCCGTGACCTCCTGTATTAAAGTGTGTAACTGATTAGGATATCCAACCAGAGCAAGTTTTATATACCTCGTGTTATTAAAGGGCAAAGGTACAATTAATCATTGAGTGATAGAAATAATTAAAAATCACTAAAACAGCAAGTAAGGAAGCAAACATGTTCAACTGTCGTGTGTGAAAATATAACATAAAAGACCTAATACCTCATTTTGGACAAGCAGCCAACAGCAAATTTCCTAACATTCTTGTCAAGATATTGGAAGTCGAGCAGTTCAAGAGCATCTGTGGGCATCAGTGGTCTCCAGACCTGTAGTAGAGACTGCATCTAAAATATCAGCAATTAATTATTATTTTAATGAAAGTCATGTAAACTTTAAGAAGTATTATAAATAAATTCATGTATATACTATGGGCCTACCAGTACTACTACAGTAACTCACAACAGAACATTGCCACTTCTGTATAGAAATTCTAATATACATAACTAAGAACTAAGCAGCCTTGGCAATGCTGCCCACTCATAATTTATGTTGACGCTAGGCTTGGCACTGTATATTAGTAAAGTAAAATTTTAAAAAGGGAATATACACATACATGCAGTAATACCTACCCAACCGGCGTCTAGAATTTGAATCCCTCTAGTAATTTTGCAAACTCCAAAGTACTCCATTGGCAATATTGCCATAGGTGATGATCAGTGTTGACTCCTGTTCCCTTTCAAATTGTGACTTGTTAGCTGCATTTGAGTGGAAAAGTTGGAAGTGCTTGTGCTGTTTAAAACATCCCTGATATCGCGGTCAGATGATGAACGTATGCATGTTAAATCCATATTGATTGAAACCACACTAATTGTTGTATTGCTTATTGCTGATACGTTACAGACATCATCAATGGGTTGTGAAACTGACGTTAAACTCTAGCTATCAATTGTTGCTAAATAGAGAGAAATCACTACTCACTGTAGCCACTTCCACATAACTGTTCCAATGAACACAACTGAGCAACTTAGGAAGTGACTGTGGAAAGTGTTGATGACACTCATATCTCAGAGACCACACACGTTCCTTGTCCTGCTCCGGCAGCACCTCCAGAGGATCTCTATCTATTATCACCCGCAGGCCTTCCAGGTGCTTGGTCGTCACCTTCTTGGGGTCCAACTGCATGAGTGAAATAATAGAGTACATAAAATATACAGGGCGAGTTTATAAAAAACCAAGTGCAAAATCTCAATATCTTTGTCAAAATTCAAGATATTTTAAAAATATTTTCAGGATATATAGAGGAGGTTTTTCCACATTTAACCTCAAAATTTGGTCGAAAATATTAATTATTAAAAAAGTTACAGAGTTTCTACGGAAAAAGTCAAAAAACATATTAACAGCTTATTCAATAGCCATATGATACAGTATGGATCGTTGGTTGGTTTAAATATCAAAAATTCTTTGCATATTGCTTTTACACGTGCCAACCGCACATGTTTGACATACTATTTCGCTAGGTGGCGCAATTTATTTATTTATTTATTTATTGTTCTCCACTCCTATTTAATGCTCTTAGCCTTTTAGAAATGAACACTTTGTGTCTCTCCCCAGACGTGGTATTCGAGAGTTTTGAGCTCACATGAGTTTGTTGGTCACTCATCCTTCTTGACAAACTCCGGTCTATGCTGTTCCATCCATAGTGTACCATATGGCTATTGAATAAGCTATGTTAATATGTTTTTTTACTTTTTCCATAGAAACCCTGTAATTTATTAATAATTAATATTTTTCGACAAAATTTGGAAGTTAGATGTGGAAAAACCTCCTCTATATATCCTGAAAATAGAGTTTTGATAATTTATTGAGATTTTGCCTGTGTGTTTTTTTTAAATTCACCCTGTATAATACATAAAATACACAAAATGAAATAAAATACATTAAATAAATACATAAAAAGCATATAATACATAAAAGATTTCAGTCAAATCTGACGTCAGTTTCACAGCCAAAAAGTCACAACAGGGATGGGTAATAATGTTAATTCAGGTTCGAAATCTGTCATAAGCAGAAATCACATAATCAAACACATAGCAGATAACACAATACAACATCAAAACATAGAAATAAAACGTAAACTAAAAGAGCTAGTAACTAATCTCCCTCCCTCCCTCCTATTTTTTCTATTTCGAGGTGAGCCCTGGACTCGAAACGAACAACAGTGAAATTCTCACGTAATATAATCAGACATCATACAACAGCACACAACATCATACAACAGTATACAACACACATCAACATACAACATACATCATACAGCAGAGTACAACATACATCATACAACACACAATATCATCATGAATTAAATAAACTATCATGTGGTTGCAATGGACTTAATCAACAGAAGAATAAATTTACCTGTAACATTGAACGATATTCTTTTAAGAATCATTGTGTGAATATTTGGAACTTGCTACTGCAAAATGTTGTTTGTTCTAGTAATCTGTCATTATTTAAGACCCGACTAAATTATATTGACTTAATTCCTATTATTCGTAAATCTTGACTATCTGCCTGAAAGTAAATGATATAAATATTATAGTTAATAATATGAATCAAATGTGTTTTATTTTGTGCGTGTGTGCTTTCTTTTCTATTGTATTGTTTTTCTTTCACCTGGCATATAACTTTTAATGTTGCTTTAATTATTTTAATTAGACCTAAATACAGTAGGCCTACTGTAAATGTCTATTTTATATTTTCCCGTAGCCCGGGATTTCACTACTGTTATAGGTCTAAATGACATTGGGAAGTTTTCATTTCTACTGATTTTATTTGTATTTTAAAATACCACATCAGCGCTGAAAAGCCTGTGGCTACTTGTCTGTTTTTACCTGTTATGTTTGCATCCATGCACTGTTTAAATTTGAAGTGTGTGTAAGACGACGAAATAGTAAATAAAATATATCATACAACAGCACAATATCATCATGAATTAAATAAACTATTATGTTCAACTGAAAGAATAACTGAAAAACTTACAGCTTGTCCCTTCGTTGCGTCACCTTTTAGATATTGAGCAGCCACTTCAAGGACCTGAAAACACGATAAAATTAATACAATACAATACTGTAAACCAAGTAATACAAGGGAATACTATACAATTTACTATAACTCACTAAAAATAATAACATTAATGCACTATATTAAAATTTAAACAGCTCCAAAATCGATTAATTATTTGAAATAAAATAATTAGGCCTGCATACCAAAATTGAGATCCTCAAATACTGCTATTGTTTTAGCTAATGTTCTTTAATGTAATTATTCCTTATGTCTGCACTATGACTAAAATTGAAAACAATTAAACAAATATTGTTAGCCTATATAACTTTTACATAAGAAAACTTTGACAATAACCTTATCGAATGGCGGATAATATATCGGTCGATCAGTGTTGTAGTTTTCAAAGGAGACAGTTAAACAAATTGCTTCTTCTTTTTGTGGATTGGATTCAACCGTACCTATAATAACAAAAACAATCAGAGTGCTGTCATCATCCATGACAACATCATACACTACACGATGAAGCCAATGTCGGCTCGTAAAAGGTGTAAAGCCGAAATGCAGAAAAATTATGAAAGAATTAATATTCCAGATTAATTGCAAGAACTATAGCACAATTATGCCTTAGATAAACCAATAAATAATAAATAAAACCATTCAGGCAGTAGATTTAAGTGTGATTGGCGTCAAGGTTCAGAAGCACAAGGCTCCTCTTCAAGACGGCTCAATACAATATAATTGAGCACAACCCTCACGAAGATTTGGTTAAGCTTATTACAGCTAAAATCCACAAAGCACCCTGCAGTCTATTACAGGCAACCGAGTAGGAGTTATTTATTATAGCACAACTCAACATAGATTGACAACAAGTCAATTAGCAGGTCCAAGGTACATATTCTTAAAAATAATCTACTACCACACTGACCAATGAACACTCCATCGCCTCTATATTCGGATCTATCACTCGACACAATACATCTACTTCAAGGCACAACAATGTTGTGCTTTGAACATATTTTAATTTGAAGCAGAGTTCTGTGCCTAGCCGGTCTTTTAAGCTAGCTTCTTGGCCTCGCTTGGTTCAATTTGAAATAACGCATGATTTATTTATTTTACTCTCAATTTTATTTATAGTATCATAATCACACAACAGTAATAGATCAAATCAAGAATAATGTCACTATCAAAGAGTTGTATAACTCTGTAAGATTACATAAGAGAACTAGAATAAAGTAACCACAAATACAATTTCATCATCATCCTATGCAACCCGTAGTGACAAATTGAAAGTTCAAGAACATTTTCAAAGTAAATTGCACAAACTTGTAGGATATGTTATTACCTATAGGATTAAGAAGTTCATCAGTTAGCATGTCATCATCAGTAATGTACCACATGTGTAACTCCTTCTCACTATCTACTCTTAGTATACCCTTGTAGTCAAACACTGGAATGTTCACCCAGGCCAACGGGTTCATATCCTGAACAATCAATCAATCAATCATAAATTAATGAATGAATGAGGATTTAACGGTTCTTCACACGAAGGCGATGGCAGGGACATCCCAAGCGGGAAGTGCAACTACAGACAGCATCCAGCCACCAGATTATAACTCCAAATGCACAAGCCGAAAGAGAAAGGATTGATCAACTACTTTTATATAGAGCACTCTTAACTAGAATATCATAAAATCAATAGTATACAAAACGGTTCAAATATACGTCAATATCATCAATTGGTGTCAGAGACATTATTATTTCACTTTAGAAAGCTATTGAGCAGCAATATCGGCAGTGCTCATGTAATCTGTCGATATAGAGAAATGTAATTGTAATCTCAATACAATTTTTAAAATTTTTAAAATTATTTTACAATTATTAGTTTATTACTCTCATCATGATAACAATTATTTTGTACCCAGTACCTCTGTACCCAGTACCTCTGTACCCAGTACCTCTGTACCCTGAGTGTAGAGTACCCGAGGATATAACAACCATTCTTCAATACAGATTAGAAAAATAATAACATTTCCCTAATGTTGTCGTTTAGCGATTAAAAGGATGTTAAACATTCATTATAATGTATTGTGTTTTAAGTGTTTCACATACATTTTTCTTGAATTTCCTGTTACCGCCGATGCCCCCTGTAGGCTGTTTCTTCTCCCTCTTGCCTGCAGTGCCATGTATGGAGTAAAGCATGAGGCAGAGTCGAGCCGAGCGTGGAATGTTCTGCAGCGTTATCTCAAATGACATTTGTTCCTCCTTCCACACCACCTTGTTGTCACGGGCTGACTCAGAAGTGGAGTTAATGACGTCACAAAGGACGTCACCGCCATGGTACAGGCACATGCGCAGGTTTACCTGAACACAGGTGGTTCATGAAAACATCGAGCACTAGAAAACAGCAACCTAGGAACTAAGTCAACTAAGAACGCAAAGTAGCGCAAAATATTGCAGAGTAGCCTGGCAACCCATGGTCACTATCATAATTATGAAGCCAATATCTAGGGTGCTACAGTCGACAATATCTAGCACTATAATTTACTCTGTAACACAGGTAGCATATTTCACGATAATGCTAAAATTAATCTACACAGCTTGAAGACATAAATATTGCTGAAACACGAAATAAATAAATAACAAATATTCAAGTTGATGCCAACTGGAGCCTATCACCTATCATCTTTAAAAAAAAGTCACACATTAGTTCACATTCTTAGTGTAACTTAGAAGCTTAAAAAAAGGCTGAAGCCAAATTTAACATCAGTTTCATATCTCGAAAGGGATATCAGTGATGGGCGAGCCTCGAATTCGAACCCCGCACACACTGATCTGCAGTCGGAAACCTAACCGATCGTACCACTGGCACCTGCCTTGCTCATTAGTGAGCTAAGCGTCTATCAAACACATCCATTGCAAACATACAATTTGTTTAAATTATGCTGATCCTGAAAAATTGACCCTGTTCTCTATAAACACATGTGATGGGTAACTGCGTTTGAGGTGGACCAGTAAGTATTGTTTGAGCTGTTGGAGATATCTGGATATTTATTTTTAAGATTCACATAAATGCCGCAAGGCCTGTGGACTCTTGTCTGTCATTCCACGTTGAACTGCTTTGTATTTTGGATTGTATATTTTATATCTCTGTGGACGATGACGAGTAATAAATAAATAAAATTAATATCGTCATAGGATGATGAAAAGGACGTTAAACCATATTGTATTGTATTGTATAATCAGCAATTTTATGCTTGTTTAACATACTAACATTATTGTTGAAAAACATTGACTCACTAGCGTAAAGTTTTCCACGTTTACGTTTGACGCGGAGTGTAATCTTAGTGTATATTTCTCCATGATGTCGATGATGCAACGACCATTGGCCACAAGTGTTCGCTCCTCCTCTGTCGCTATGGCTGGTGGGACTGGCCGAGTAACCGATCTCTTGTCTCGTGCCAAACGCCCCGGTATCACTGGATTGACTACATACAATAGTAAATAGTAAATACATATTGTGTAATGTGAACAATGTTAAGCTTCACTCACTCACTCACTCTCTCTCTCTCTCTCTCTCTCGGTGTGCTATCTAATGGCAGATCCATGGCATATAACGTTCCATATCTCTCTAGACTCCTCTAATTTCATATAGATCTGTACTTCATCCAACATACCTATTTTTGGTTTTTCTCAAACTCTCTTTTATTAAGCTTAGAATATGAGCTAATTAATATGAACTTGAATACATCATTTCTGTATACAAGTGAACAATAAAATTATTATCCCTTTATACCCAAAGATAGTAAACAATTATGCTATTCACGTCAAATACATTAATACAGTTATAAGTATATTTACTGTACTTCACTATTCTGCTAGCAAGTTATAGATATATTATTAATAGTTTTATCATTCATTGTTAAAATATTGCGAGTAATCTCCATCATAAACGAAAATCCTATAGTACAAATTTAACGTTCGCTTCATCATATATAACGACGACATCAGGGACATATTAGTAGTTTATAAGCGAACTTCATCATGACATGTACACGCACAACGTTACAAAAACACCTAAAAAAAAGAGCTAAAGCCAAAGTTAACGTCAGTTCATCTCTTGACAGAGATATCAGTGACGGGCGAGCCTCAGGTTCGAACCCCGCACATACTGTTCCCAAGTCCAAAACCAAACCGATGTAGCTACTGGCTCCTACCAGCGAGAAACATAAATAATATACATTATATTCTTGTAAGATGGAGTTTGAGTCTTTCTAGAAGAGAGTTTACCTGCTAGAACAGACTGCTTGGTGACTATGATCAGTCTAGATTGGTTAGTATCTGGGGTCTTAGACGTACGAACCGTCTGCCTTATATACTGCAACACAAAACACAATTTCGATAAATTAAAGGCAGAGAAAGTACAATCTTTTAAATTAAAACGGCCAAATTATGACAATTTTCAGAAGTAAAGACAATGATGGATGACAGAAGATAAGTAAATAAAACAGAACAAAAATAAAAAGATAAATAAAAATGAGATAAATAAAGAAATTTTAAAAAAAAATTATTTTAACTACTATATTTTATCTACACCGTTTTTTTTAAAACATAATAAATCAATTTATCTTATTTTTTAGTCCAGGGTCGTTTACCACCCTGGGCATTTTAAAAAGAATAAATAAATAAATAAATTCCGATTAACACAAAATCAGAGTTCAGTGAATTGATCAAGACAAGTCAGAAAATATGTCTTCGATAAGGAAGACTTTCAAGATCAAAACCACCCGTGGAAAGCACCAGCAAGCTACCCTAGATAGCGGCAATGCCACAAAAATGATGTGATAGAAGGCGACACTGCCGCATCTATGTCACTATCATCGACAGGAGTCAACCATGACTCGACGTCAACAGGTTCACAGCAAGTTCAAGTCAACGTCCATGATATCGTCATAAGATGATGAAAAGAACGTTAACTTCCGATCGATCATGCCACTGGCAGGTGCCAGTGGTACAATCGATTAGGTTTCCGACTGCGGATCAGTATGTGTGTGGTTCGAAGCCGAGGCTCGCCAGTCACTGATATCCTTTTCGAGAGATGAAACAGAAGTTAAATTCGGCTTTAGCCTTTTTAACGCTAAACCATAATAATATTCAGTATTGCAAACCATATATAGTAAGTTAAGTATCAGAGTAAGAAGCAACAGAAATAAAACTTCTGAGAATAGTCGATACAAACCGTGAACTGTGAAAGTTGATATTTGGTGCCGAGTAGATACTCCTGGCGGCCGCACACTTTCAGCACAAACTTGTGTGGATCACTCTGCGGCTCACCGCTCTTACTGGATCTCTTTTCCAGGGCAAGTCTGATGAGATCAACCGGGTAGATGAAGTGCTCCACCCATAATTTATATTCCACCTGGGGTAAACCAAAATAATATGTTTGTTCTTTAATATTTGAGGCATCAATATTTTAATTTGAGGCATCGATATTTTAATTACTATATTAATTTTTATTAATTTATATTTTTAATTATCATTTAATAGTTAATAAGTGTTCTATCCAGATTCTATAACACAAAGAACATTACTCTGTTCATCACATTATAAATTGTTAAAGAACGAAAATATGTTTGAATAATTATAGGAAGATAATTATATATAGATTTTTTTAGCAATAGGTTTTTAATGCTGTATTAATTTTAACAAAACTAAATGTTTAAATGTCCTAACTCAATGTCTCAATCCCTCTCTCTCTCTCTCTTTCTCTCTCTCTCTAACTTTCATTTTTATTATTCTAGCTGTGCTTGCTTTTAAACTTTTGTTCTAACTTCCAAGCCGGTGTCAATTATTATAACCATTATTATAACAATTATTATAACAATTATTATAACATCAACATGCATGACATTATGGTGTTTTGTTCCAGCTATAGGACAAATGAGTATATTCTTTCATATCACAGATTTAAATTAAACAAACTTGGCACGGTTAAGTGACGAATTGAGTACATTATTTGCTTTGCAAGTAGAATTTCTGAAGAATCTCAGCATAAACAAAAATCTCCAATGAATGAGTTAAATTACTCATAGCCAGATTCTTAACTGACATGGTCCTTGGTGGACAGATCCGGCTGAGATTCGAATCCAAGGCCAATTACTTTGTAAGCAGGTATGTATCAACACTGCTAGAATGCAGTCTTACTAGAGGATAGAAGATGAAGATCATTAAAAACTGATCAA
>JAQFZF010003884.1:0-11000 GCA_034695365.1 Enchytraeus norvegicus
TAATAAAAGAGCAGTGACGTGTGTCACGATTCTGGAACAGTTTCTGGGACAAGGAGTTGCAGAGAATTGATCAACTGTTGAAGACTAATTAGCATTCTACTGTCTGGGTGACTGTCCTGTGGTGTGTCAATGCCTGGCCTGTAGCAGAGCAAAGGAAGAAGAGAAGTGCAGAAGAATACATTTACATGTGTCCTTTGAATGGCGAGGTGGGCCGGGGGGGGGGGGGGGTTAAAAAAACAAAATTTATGAATTATTCTGTTGAAAGTATCCTTGGTTGAAAGCCTTTAATAAGCGGCCTTTTTACTAGTATGGATACATTGGATATGGAGACACATTTATTATTGTTTATTTGTTGATTATCCTGTGTGTGTAATTATCTTGTAAAGTAGAGATGCCTTGTTATGATATACTCTATTAAACGTTAAACATGGACTGATTTCTCCAGGTGTGCCTGATGACGGGAGGCGTGGCTAGAGTTCAAGGCCAGCTGAGGTCAGTGGCAAGGTCACGCGACGAGAGGCGTGACCCCAGACAGGTCAGGAGGTTCACCCTGGAGTACATGGGCAGAGATGGGCTGCTTGTGGAACGGTGGGTGTCATAATTATAATTTTAAACTATTAGGAATCAGCGCCAGAATAATGGGGGCTCGAGCCCCCTCAATAGCCAGAGATTTGAGGGGTAGAGGGGCCAGGCGGCCCTAAAAAAAGTAAAATTCACGACTAAATTCGCTGTTCTTCGGGTACCCTGGGCCCCCTTAATGACCATTCTGAGCCCCCTCATTAGCCCTGCAATTGTAATTTGGAATCGAGCGTTGCTCAGTAAGCGCTATTTGTATTAATGTAGATGTAAGCTTACCTTTCTAGTGCTGTGTAGTGAAAACACTTGAGAATAGACAAACCAAAAATACATGTATTTTGCAAGAGCCGACTAACGCAGATGATGCAGTGAAGAGTAAGGTGACGTTTAGGTGGTTTGATCAAAGATTCCTGTGTAACCTACTGGATCAACTTCATAGGTTTCCTCATTCAGGGATAATGTCAGGTACGTTATGTAGACATCGTAACGTCGCCTGCAGGTGAGGAATCGGACGTCAAATCCTCATTGATTGATTGATTGATACAGCCTGATAGTACGTAACGCAGGGGATCAAATTTCATCCAATCTTATATCTGCTTTTACAGACTTTCCTTGGATAATGGACTTGCAGTGTTTTGGATCTCGTTTTCTCTTCGGTTTATGCATTTTTAGAAGTATGCTGGTGGTTAGAAGCTCTCTGCTTTTGTACATTCCGTTTGGAACGTCCTGATATCGGCTGCAGGTGAGAAACCTGGCGTTAAATCCTCATTGATTGATTGGTTATAAAGTCAGATTGATTAACCCTCATTGATTGATTGATTATAAAGCCATATTGATTAACCCTCATTTATTGATTGATTAATCCTCATTTATTGATTGATTATAAAGCCAGATTGATTAACCCTCATTGATTGATTGATTATAAAGCCAGATTGATTAACCCTCATTGATTGATTGCTACAGGTTGATAGGACGTAATGCAGGAGAGCTGGTGGCAGCAGAGGTCCTCTTCAGCCTATGGCAGAACTACAGCTCTACCGTAGGCGCCGTCAGTGACGGTCCCGGTGCCTTCAGCCAGGGTCGCCTCTACGACACAGGCTGTGGGTTCGGCGCCCAGGTGTCTGAGGCCATGTATCAATCAGCGACGGGCTCAGGAGTGGGTAATGGAGGACAACGCACGGGGACGACTGCCGGGTCATCTGTGGCAAAGAAACGGGTGAAAAAAGTGAGTAAATTGTCCGTGTATTTATAGTTCTTTTAATTAAATTATTTATTTATATTCAGAAATCCCTGAATTTAATTATAATCTTAGGTGTTTATGGCCGTGTTGGATCCGGCGAACATAAGAATAGACCAACCGAAAGCTGTACGTGTTTCATAGAAAATATGGCAAACAAACTCTACAGTTTTATGCCATGGACTTACTATTAGGCAGTGCACTGAGAGAGAAAAAAGCTATAGCCGAATTTAACGTCAGTTTCATCTCTCGAAAGGTATATCAGTGACGGGCGAGCCTCGGATTCGAACCCCGCACATACTCATCCGCAGTCGGAAACCTAACCGATTGTGCCACTGGGTCCTGCCAAGAGAGAGAGAGGTGTTAATTATATCTCAAAGATTTTGACTTGATTTTATGATTTCGCATTGATTTACACAAAATAATTTAGACGTCCCTGATATCGTCGTCAGAAGATGAAACGAACGTTAAAGACCTGTTGTATTATAGTAATCTGATGCAGCCTACAGCTGTAGTTAGTTGTAATGAGGTTGATTTCCTTTGCCTTCATCAGTATCCGAAATAAATATATAGGCCTAACGTGTGTCTAATTGTATCGCATATAATTGTAACTAACTGTCACAGTGAAGGGCAGAGTGGCCTGCGCCATAATTTCAGTGCACCCTTTGGTCTCTCAAATTCCAAATTTGTAAAGCTCTTGGCACAACGATTGTGGTATATGGCAGGCTAGACTACTCTACTCTTCACTGTTCAAAAGCGCTTCTGAGACTTAGTAAGAGTGATATAAAAGCTGCTAATTGATAAAATTCTACATGTATATGAATTGTGCATTTCTGAATTATTTCTGTTTCAGTGGTTCAACGTTCGAAGCAAGTCACGATAGTGATCTGACGAGAACAGCCAGACTGAGTCTAGATTCGAATCCCGCACCCCTTGGGAGAGAAGAGAACGTCTGAACCACTCTACCATGCGATCAAATAAAAATAACACGGAACGCTGTATAACAAAACGAATACTAAAATCTTTATACTTCAAAACATTAAGCTTCTATATTATTACATTAGCAGTTTTACAATACAATACAAAACAATACAAAATGACATTTTATAGGGCGCCTCTATATACTAGGTGTCTCGACGTTTTTTCAAGGTCTCCGCAATTCTGGAAGTTGAGCGACCAATTGGTCAAGTACACAGAAGCCATAGCCCAGGCCACTCAACCCTTCACTGCAATATTTGTGTCAGTTGGTTCTTACGAAACACATGCAATTGTCGGTTGATCTATTCTCAAGTATTCCGGATCCGACACGGTATGGGTTTAACATCCGTTTTATCATCCTACAGCGATATCAGACACATAGCACATAATTACATCATTGGCTTTACAGCGAAAAAATTGAAGGTAAGCGTTGCAAAGGAAGACAAAGAATAACCTATGCAAAGAGTCTCAGTGAATGGATGAACGTACGAGAAGTAGAAATGATCAGAAGCATGACAGACAGAGAAAGGTGGAACACCATGACCGTCAACGCTGGAATCCGGCAGGACACTTAAAAGAAGAAGCTTTACACATAACTAAGCACATTATGATTCCTGTTCGAGTCAACAAGAGTAAAATATTGGATGTGCAATGAATGGGTCAAGCAATCCCTCAATCCCTTTCTGGGTCAATTGGACGCAATTAGTAAGTGGTAAGTGACTGCTTCAGAACGGGTCTGGCGTACGATCGAAAGTGAAGCTGGCGACCTCATCGCTAGATGAATTACAATTTTTTTTAATTTGTCACCTGTGTGCTGAAAGCGCTTAGATACGAGATTAGTTCGGTGCCGCAGTAGGAGTCATCATTGACTCGATGGTGTAAATACCTTTAAGCACATTATATTAAACATAATAACCAATAACAGCGTATGCTATTGATCTTGCCAGATGGCGAGATAGCCGGGATTCGTTTTCAAATTCGGCTTAGCTAGCGCAGTCGTTAGAGCGTGTTTTGGTAAATGTACACCGACTGCTTGCTATTATAGTAATGGAGAGTAAAGTAGCATGCCAAGGCCTACAACTCGTGGTCTTAACTAGGCTCTGAACCCGCGACCTCGTGATTCAGCGGCCGCAGTGCTGCCATTAGACCACAGAGGCCCTCCATAAACATAATGAGAAGTCTCTATAGATTGCGATATATTATACAAGGAAATTTATAGAGATTATACTTATAGAGATTATATATTTCTGTACAGGGTACAGAAATAGCTAAAAAAAGGCTAAAAGGCTAAAGCCAAATTTAACATGAGCTTTGCGGCTGGCCCAAACGAATATCATTAATCCTTCCATTGGAAGAATAGACAGAGAATAATAATAATAGGAGAATATTCCGCTTAGGACGTCACTGACATCGACTTTGGGTGAGGAGCCGGACGTCAATTCTTCAATAATTGATTGGTAGATAACATGATTGATTTGGCAGCACAGTAACTAATTAAGCAGAACAAAGAAGGTCACTAACAAACATAAAGAAACATAAATATAGTACAAAATTACATTAGCTGTTAAATAACACGGACACACACAACGTATAAAACTGACAGCATATAAAATAAGCACACAGAAGTAGAGTAAAAGCACATTTCCACAATAATATTTTGGATCCTTGGATTATTTTTCTATCAAATATTTAAGTTAACAGTTCTTGCCAAACGGTAGGTCCACTAAATTTATCAGTATACAGTTTTACTGCCTTGCTCAACTACGAGCACAGTACTTAGTAATTCTTTGAAACTATTTCAAACATTTATTATTCATACCGAATTCCATATATCAAACCCCCAGCAAACTCTATAACAAATTCTTGTTACCCTATCAAATCCCATTACCCTACCACATCCCTGTTACCCCACCATATCCCTGTTACCTTACCAACTCCTTGTTACCCCACCAAATTCCTGTTACCCTACCAAATCCCTGTTACCCTACCAAATCTCTATTACCACACCAAATCCCTGTTACCCTACCAAATCTCTGTTACCACACCAAATCCCTGTTACCCTACCAAATCCCTGTTACCCTACCCAATCCCTACTACCATACCAAATCCCTATTACCAAACCAATCCATGTTACCCTACCAAATTCCTGTTACCCTACCAAATTCCTACTACCATACCAAATCCATGTTACCCTACCATATCCCTGTTACCAAACGAATTTCCTGCACTACCCTACAAAATCCCTGTTACCATACCAACTCCCTGCTACCAAACCAACTTCCAGACACAGTTTTAATAATAGCAACACTAATCAGACGCTAAGCCAAATGCACCACTAGCTCAGCCCATTACAGCGAGATAACACTTGAGGTCGTAGATCAGCGGTGGGCAAACTTTTAAATCCGCGGGCCACTTTTAATCTAGAAAAATTCCACGGGCCACAATTTTCTTCAAAAATAATCTAAGGGCCACCTTTTCGAAACTTCAGATTTCACATTGTCAATATGTCGTATTTTTAATTAGTTTAAACTGATTTTTAATCAGTTAAAACTGATTTTCTCGGCGGGCCAAAATCTCAGGTCCTGCGGGCCAAAATGGTCTGCGGGCCTGAGTTTGCCCACCGCTGTCGTAGATTAACTAACGCTGATTTCTTAACTTCACTTCTCTATGGTCTGTCTATCTAGGCTGCATAGCAACAGATTGGAGGAGTAAGGAATTTTATAAAGGAGTATATAAAGGAAATTATTACAAAATCCGATGATTTGAAAAACCTCACCCAAAATTAAGAAATTAGACCTAAGAATTGTTCAATATTATTGAAGAATAATTTCAAAACCGCTGGTTTCAAAAATCTCACCAGAAGTTAAAAAAATGGCTCCTAAAGTTGTTTAATATTCTTTAATTATTCCAGAACCATTGGTTTGGAAAACCTTACCAGAAGTTTTAGAAATTGACTATTAGCGTTAGTCAATATTCTTGACGAATAATTTCAAAACCGTTGATTTTGAAAACCTCACTCGAAGTTTAGAAAATTAGAATTAGAGTTGTTCAATGTTCTTGTAGACGTGATGGTAGGAAGTTCTGAGTAGAGCATACGGGAAACAGGACTCCAATAGGTCCATGGTCAGGAATGGTGACTCCTGTACTATCTGCAACAATCATCAATAAATAAATAAATAAATTAATATATCAAGCAGTCAGTGAATTAATCAATCATTCAATAAATCATGCAACTAGATTCGAGTAAATCCATCGTCAGGAATGGCGACTTTTGCACTATCTATAACAATTAATCAATCAAGCAATTAATCAGTTAGTTTGTCAACAATAAAATTTGGGGGCCCCGGATCCCATGGCCTCTGCCAGCCACTGCTTAAGTTAGCATGTAAAATAGCGCACATCATATTTGTAAATACAGCAAAGTAGAAATAAAATACAGAAAAATACATGTATTTTTCCAAAAACATAATATACATAAAATACGGCAAAAAATAAAATACAAAAATAAAAAACTAAAATAAATAAAAAATACAGAAAAATACAAGTATTTGTTAATTAATATAAAACACAGTCATAAAATATGTATTTCACAACTATGGCAAACCTCATCCAGCAGTAGGTATACTGACTCTCTGTTCTTGGTCGATTCTTTGTCGTTCTCTTGACCCAGTCTGAGCAGGCTTGAGGAGGCCAGCTGCGTGAATAAAAAATAAACATACAGTGATTAATTCTTTTAAATATGAACAAAAGAACATTCCATTATGTCCCTGACAACAGCTTCGGGCGAGGAACCAGACGTTAAATCCTCATTGTATTGCATTGTCATACAATGTTAGTATCAATACACTTTATTTCAGGATATTTGCATAAATTGGAAAGAATTTGCTAAGGAGACCAGCTGTAGTGTAACAAATAAACAGTGAAAAATAATTTAGAAGTTAACCAAAGAACATTATAATATGAATAAATAAACAAGATGTCCAGATAATTGCATAAATTGACATTCTTTGAAAAGTAGAAAAAAAAAAAATAAGTTGATTACTTTTTGTTGAATACCTAAGTTGTATAAATAAGTTTTGGACAAGCCGGTAGTTCAAATGTTGCCGGAGGCGTCCCCGATGCCGTCGTCAGATGATGAAACGAACGTTATATTCGCATTGATTGATTATACGCAACGGTTATCAATGGCACTCCAAAGCTTCAATGCAATTGCTTCCGCGGCACCTTCAGCAAGACGGCATTCCAGAGTTTCAGAGATTTTTAAACAGACTATTATCTATGCCTATTTTTGAAGCAATAAATATAAATTGTGTTTTTTAGCCCAGATTCATTTAGAACCAAGGGCATTAAAAAAGTATTTAAGTAAGTAACTAAGTACTCATATGGATTTCATAATAATTACAAAATTACTACAGAATAATAAAAATAATACATGTTCACAAATAATAAAATAACTAATGTGAAAAATAATAATTACAGAATAATACTTACAGAATAATTATAATAATGTCACAATGTCACTCGGATACGCTCGCGGCCAGTAACGTTGCCGGGTCGAGTTCTATGGCTGGGTCTGCTGCAGAAGTGGCAGCAGGAAAGAAGCTTCAGAAATACTCAGAAATAATGTCAAGGTACTCCTTCGTGCCCATTGTCTTTGAGACCTTGGGCCCCATCAACTCTGCCGGCACCGACTCTATAGATGACATTGGCAGGAGGACCTATGCTATCACCGGCGACAACCGCGAAAAGTCTTTTCTGTGTCAGCGGCTGTCCATGGCGATTCAACGCTACAACGACATATGCTTCCGCGGCACTTTCAGCGACAAGGCATTCCAGAGTACAAGAGATTAATTTTAAATGCTTTTTTAATCTATACTTATTTTTTTAACGTATTAAAATTAATTTTATCATATTTTTTAGCCCAGGGTAGTTTACCACCCAGGGCATTTAAAAGAAATTATAATAGAGAACAATAATTACAGGAAAGAATCAGAACAAAAAGTAGAATATTATGTTAAACTAACCGCAAGGAATTCCTTGAGCCTGGTCTCCACATCACCAGGTCCGTGCACAGTGAACATTGCCCCAGATAGGTTGTTGATAGCCTTGGCCAAACAGTGAATGTTGTTGGCATGTCCTACAACACAATGCAATAAATTTATTTTAAATACAATTTGATAAAGTTCAGGTAGACAGAGGTGACACAGACAAGGGGACTCGTATAGGGAGACACAGACAAGGGGAGTCGTATAGGATGACACCGACAAGGGACTCGTATAGGGTGACACAGACAAGGGGACTCGTATAGGGTGACACAGACAAGGGGACTCGTACAGGGAGACCTTTATGGCTTATGTTAGCAGAACACCCAAATTCAAACCTAACACAAACTAAAAAGTCATTCTACGCTATGTGTGAAATAGTTAAGTAACTCGGATGAGCAGATGACGCTAAGGAAACCCTCACCATTCACTGAATATTGAACTGGGCAATAAAAGTGATTTTACATGTACAAAGTAAACGTAAATTAAATGTAAATTATACATATACAAGGGACTCGCATAGGGAGACACGTATACTACAAAGTTTAAATGAGGAAGATTATGTGTGTGAAAGATTTTATAATGCTTAAAGGCTAAAGCAGAAGTTAACGTCAGTTTCATCTCTTGACCGAGATATCAGTGATAGGCGAGCCTCGGATTCCAACCCCGCACATACTGATCCCAAGTCGGAAACGTAACCGATGTAGCTCCTGGCTCCTGCTACTGGCTTTTATGCTACGCATAAAAAATACACATGATTTAGCATGACGTCCATTCACATGAACGAATGGCCCAACAACATGGGGAAGAAAGCCCAGGCTTATTTAATATTACGAACCCCCTATTATACATGAGATGGCAATCAATTCTGTTCTTGAACAGATTGACATTAGCATCTTAAAATATATAGAATATTATATAATCTACAGCCTCCTGTGGCAAAGTATTCCACTCGTCAATAATTCTTTTCCCAGACGAAAACTTTTCCAGATTCCCCTTGCACGTGATTGATTGATTGATGGTGCCCAACCTTCTAGAGCTGCCTTGAAGACAGCTTGAGGACTGCGAGCAAGCTGTGGGATGGAGACCGCTATAAAGACCATCAGCAGACAGGCTAGGTTGTATTCATCCTCCCCTGCTTCTGTAATACAATACAATACAATACATTATAATACAATACAGTACATCAGTAGACAGGTTAGGTTGTATTCATCCTCTCCTGCTTCTGCATTACATGACAATACAATACAATACAGTATTGACAATACATCAGCAGACAGACTAGGTTGTATCCATACTCTCCTGCTTCTGTATTACATGACAATACAATACAATACAGTATTGACAATACATCAGCAGACAGACTAGTTTGTATCCATCCTCTCCTGCTTCTGTAGTAAAATACAATACAATACAATTATTATTTTAAGAAAAACTAGTAAAAAGTACCAGCAGGTAATTGTATACCTCTTAATATTCAACTCAACAAACCCTCTGCCTCTCTCACAGTGTACTGTTTAATAGCAGGTCCATGGCATAATCAAACTTGACAATGTAAATTATTCAAAATTCTGACTTTCTTTTTAAAAACAGTCACTTATGCCCGGTTCATAGAGTCGTAGAGAACGGTTATCTCAGGATTATTTCACTCGTTCTCCCTCTGTTAACAACAAATGTGTTTATTGAGGAGTTATCTCGAGTTTAAATCAATGGAGAACTCTTAAACTAGGGAGAAAAGTTCTCCAGTCTAGGTTGGTCGGATAAAGGACTTCTCAATGGTTTAACTAGAAAAGTCCACAAATAATTATTTAAAAAATGCGGCCTCTAAAGATATTATTACAACAATTTGATGACAATATGGCCTGATTATGTGCCTGATTTGTTCCATCCAAAATAATAAGGCAATTATTTAAATTGTTTACAATTTTACCGACATTTTGTGTCTAATTTGTGCAAATCCTTCACACGAACTATCATTTTATTCAATCGATAACAGTATATTTTAATAAATGTGCAGGCCGAAATCAATTTAAATGCAGTCCGATCGGCTCAAATTCCGCAATATGAAAACATCAAACATTTCATTACGGTAATTGTTGTATATATCAAATCGTGCCACTATATTATTTTTGTGTCTCGATGGCTAAAGTAATTAATTTCATTTCGATTCTTCAATGAATTAATTCCTGTCCCAGCTGCTTGATCAGATAAAAAGCGGATACGCGTAAGCACCTTCAACTATCAATTACACGTATGTACGCATATGTATGATACGCGTATGTACCTTCAGTCATTCCGCATTTCCGCCGTAGTCAATCAACTTTTAGCCCGCCAATGAGACTTGTCATATTTTATTCACTTGTTGAGTTAGGGTCATGGCAGGGTTTAGGATTAGGGTTACTTGCGGAGGCTATAAGATGACAGGACTATTAACTATTAACAACTTTACCATTAATTTGGCAATAGGTTGTGTGTCATATTCGTTACCGAACGGAGGCGCGGAGCTGATCCCGATCCTGAGCGATTGCAGCACACAAGTGATATAGTCATTAATCTGACGGTGAGGTCGCCAGCCAGCCCCATTCTATACAATCCAATTTCGATAATTGGATGATATATATGCCAGACCTGTGGTAACCTTTGCAATCTTCCGAAGATTGCGAAGGTTATTGCGAAGAAATCTTACAAATTTGGCAATAATTGATTCAATTTGATTGGTGTTCATCATTCATCAAATGAAAGTTCATATGTTTATATTTCCAGTGGCGGATCTAGGATTTTTTAGGGGGGGGAGCAAACAAAAAAATGTCATGCAACCACCCAGTAGTACAGACTCTGGCCCAGGGCTTCCTGTTAGAATATATGAACAGAGAGTTTTATTTGAGAGACTGAGGTTTAAGTAACAGAGGGAGAGCTTTAATTATCCATCTGTCAATGAACAGAGAAAATTGTTTCTCTAGGAAATGACTAACCTCTGGGTTAGTTAACCTAAGGATTAAGACCAAACGAATATCGCTGTCAACGAATCGGCCATTAGTAACAGAACTTGAATTAAAATCCTAGATCACAGCTAGCAACATAATTCTTGTATCATGTCTGCGGTTTGTTATTGTTGTCTTTCTTATTTCCAGATCCTGAGCCGTTAAACCTAGATAACTTTAATCGTG
>JAQFZF010003885.1:0-10999 GCA_034695365.1 Enchytraeus norvegicus
CCATCTCCCAACCCCCCCCCCCCAATTTGTAGACGCCACTGGGCCTGTGCTAGTACTATAGATCATGACTAGTTTATTTTTACGAATCTATGTAAACTATGAAGCCTACGTATGCACTAATGCTTAGAACAACAAAATTACAAGAATTGTTGATCTAGTTTTATCTGCTATTCTATCAACCGCAGTATTGATTGCTCCCATTTCACAACAGAATGCACTGGAAAGGATTATAGATTACTTTAGTTATATGAGAAATCTTGGAAATGATCAAGATCCGCGCTGACGAATATATCATTCCAGATTCTTGCTCAGCGATCGAGTAGATGGAAGGATGGGAAACCAGTGACGTTGACAGGGGTGGAAGGAGGACATAATGTCCCTAAGTTTTCATGTAAAAGATATTGTAATATATTATTGGAATTACTTTAAAATGTCACAAAATGTACTACCCTAACAATTTTTTAACTTCCCACCCTCGAAATTTGATAGTAGGCCTATATCTGATTGCATCCTGGCCACATTTCACTGCTTTAGCAATAAATGAAAATTAATTGTCTTGTAGACCCTAATTGTGAGATTTACTGCTAGAAATGTTCCAAAATGTGATAACCTAACATTTTATTAACTCCCACCCCCGCTCATTATGGGACTGTCATCTGAAAATGCACAGTGTGCGTATTAGACAAATTCAAAGGGGGGCGGTGGCCTGGCCGCATTTCCATTAAAATGTACAGGGTGAGGCAAAAAAACACCCCCTAGCGAAATCTCAATAACTTCGTCAAAACCAAAGATATTTTAAAAATATTTCAGAATATACAGAGGCAGAATTTTGACATCTAACTTCCAAATTTGGGCGAAAAATATTTAAAAATATAATAGTTACTAATAGTTACATAGTTTCTACGAGAAAATCGAAAAAAACAAATTAACAAAGCTTATTTAACAGGCATTCATCACTTTTTAATTGAATTTAGATGGTGCCGATTCTATTTGAGTAGGTGTTCAAAGTGAACGTCATCTGTGTGAATGCACGTTTGTAGCCTCTCCCGGAATGTTGCACAGCCAGGCCAATGGCTTCTTGTGGCAAGTCTTTCCAGATTCCCTCCAGCACAGTCTTGAGTTCAACCTTGTTGATTGATTTCATATGAACATTTTGTACCGCTCAAAGCATGGCGCCCCAGACGTGATTGTCGAGAGGATTGAGATCAGGTGGGTTAGGTGCCCATTCATCCTTCTTGACGGACTCCGGACTATGCTGCCCGATCCAATCTTTTACCATCACTAATTGAATAAGCTCAGTTAAATTTTGTTCGCCTTTTTCTTAAAAACTCTGTAACTTTTTTGTCCATGGCTATTTTTCGATCAAATTTGGAGGTTAGATGTCAAAATTCCTCCTCCAGATATTCTTAAAATAATGTTGAAATATCTTGATATTTGGCCAAGTTATTGAGATTTCGCTAGGAGGGTGTTTTTTGCCTCACCCTGTATATTGTGTATAAGTTGAAATCCAAAAATCCCACCACACAGGGGGCGTTATATGGTGGATAAAGTGAGAAAGATCTTCAAAGGGGGGGTCCAACCCCCCAGCCCCCCCTCCCTAATAACGCCGCTGCTGACAACGAGACGAGAGACCAGGGAGGGATGGGCCGGAGGAGGGGCGGGGGTAGGTAGGGATGAACTGTGGGTAGGATTGGGCCGGATGGGGAGGGGGTTGAGTGAGATGAAGAGAATCCCGGCTGAACTCGGGATGTCTCGTGGGACTCGAGTGAAAGCCTGGCGTCCATTTAGTGATAAGAAAAAAAGGAGGGACATCCTTGGAGACAAGAGAGAAATTATCGATTTTATTAGCAGAATAACCTGAATGTAGAATATAAAATGTGCCATGAATTATGCAAGCGCCGTGAGCGAAATTGCCCTTGTAATATATTTATACACATCTCAGTGGTCTCACGATTAACAATACTAAATAAAAATTTCAATCCATATTTTATCATCTGGCTAGATCAATAGCATACCCTAATATTAATACTCTTTGTGTCTGTTGAACAGTTTACATGGACATGGCGGAGTCGTGCTCTGGTGACGTGCGCAGACCGGAAAACGACCTGGTGGAGGGGGACACGTTCGTCATCAGATCAGATCCCAGCAAAGGTCGCCACACGTCCACGAGGCAGCCAGCTGAGTGCCTCATAGGCTTCAATCTGGGTGAGAGGATGATGTCTGTGAGGGTGGAGGAATGGTACTGTGAGAGGGTATATGAGGAGCAGCTGTTCGTGGGGCTCTATGATGACTGTACCGGGTCCAGGAGGAACCTTCTGGTGAGTATATGTTGACGTCTGTGAAATCTCCTTCTGGTTAGGATTCGGACGTTGATCCTGATTGACTGATTGATTGAGTATGAGTTGCCGTTTGATGAAGTGGTTGACAAAAAGTGAAAATAATTGTTTACTGTTTATATATAATGTATATGGGCCTACTGATTATACTCTAAAGTTCTAAACGTTATAATTCCTGTATTATGTATAATTAGCACATCGGTTTAGTTTCCGTCTCGGGTTCCATTGGTTCACCGTTTGAGTCCAAGGGCTCGGTCGTTACTGATGCAGTCGTTAGGCCGCGAAACTGACGCTTAATTCTGCTTTAACCTTCTACATTAGCATCTTCATAGGTTATCGTACCCGGGTAAAAGGGGTACGATACGGTACTCCTCTTTATTGAATAGGCCTATTACATAATATATATATTGAACTCTCTGCCTAACAATTTAAGCACGGGTGTAAACAGTTTCAGATACCATCAATTAGTGCTGAACTATGGTGTGTGCTTAATGTGCTTTCATAATATTGATTACGGTTTAAAATTATTATAATTATGAACTAAATATTGTATTAAGCTGCAGGGTAAGTTTTAAAAAAAGCTCAGGCCAATCTCAATAACTTTGTCAAAGCTCAAGATCATTAAAAACATTTTCAGGATATATTAAGGAGCTTTCTCTACATCAAACCTCAGAATTTGGTCGAGAAATATTAAGTATTTAATAAGTTACAGAGTTTCTACGGAAAAAGTAAATAAAAAACATATTAACATAGCTTATTCAAATAGCCATGGTACAATATGGATCGTCGGTTGTTGGTTGGTTTAAAATTAAAAAATTCTTTGCATATTGCTTTTACACGTGACAATAACACATGTTTGACATACTATTTCGCCGGTGGAGCAATTTTTTTTTCTCTCCACTGATGGAGTGCTCTTAGCCGTTTTAAATGAACATATTCTATCGCTCAAGTATTTCGCCCCAGACGTGGTAGTTGAGAGTTTTGAGGTCACATGAGTTTGGTGGTCACTCATCCTTCCTGACGAACTCCGGACTATGCTGTTCGATCCATATTGTAACATGGCTATTTGAATAAGCTATGTTAATATGTGTTTTACGTTTTCCTTAGCAGCACTGTAACTTTTTTAATAATTAAAACCTCCTCTATATATCCTGAAAATATTATTAAAATATATTGAGTTTTGACAAAGTTACTGTGATTTCGCCGGTGGTTTTTTAAAACTCACCCTGGGCCTGTAGGTCTACAATTATATGTGCTTACATATTCGTTGTTAGAGTTTACATTTACAACATAATGACGTTAGAGTTTAAGATAAAACATACATTATTTTTGTTCGTTTGTTTGTTTGTTTTATTATATATATTTGTGTTTGCTGTAAAATCAAGGGGTTTTAGTTTCATGTACTTTATTATTTAGGCATGGTTGAACTGTAGTAGCGAGATTTCTATCAGCCCTATCCGTAGCTCAAGCTCCTGTCTAACCATTTATCACTTCAGAGGCCATAGAAGAGGCGGCTACCATTTCACTTTATACGTTGTGGCAGGGAAAGGTAGGATCGCTGTGAATATTTAATTATTTGAATTTCTAACCGTAAAGTTTTCATACAGACTATTAAATATAAAGCTAACGATGTTCACATTATAGATATACACAATGAAGAAAATGGCCTGTCTATTAACCTAAAGAAAACAGAATGTATGATTGTCAGTAAATATAGAAACGTGATAGATTGCGGAATAACACTGAAAGGAAATTCAATAAAGCTGGTGGAAAATTTCTAATACTTAGGTATTGGATAACCAATGATGGAAAATGCGACAAGGAAATAAAGACCTGAATTGCCATGGTAAAGGATACATTCTACAAACTAACTACCATCTTCCATAATTACAATATACGACTAAGCACAAAATGAATGTACTTACCACATATGTACAGAGTGCGTAAAAAAGTGGCCCAAAAATTGTTTTTTGAATTTTGTCGAGACCATTCAGTCCATGCGTACCATTTTTGCAGAAAATATTAGCAGGCCTGTTTCACATCATTTCTGAAAATTTCATCGAATTTGATTAGCAGATGGCAAAGTTATCGGCGTTATGTTGACTGTACTCATCAAATATAACTATACCATTAGTTTTTTATAAGTAATTGAAGTATTGAATTATATGACGTCATCTGTCTTCAGTTAACGAAATGTTTATAATTAAGCTGATTCCTATGAAATTATTCTGCAATAGCAAACAATCAATTCTATCTCTTGTTCCCAAATTTCATTTAGATATCTTAAAAAAGAATAAAGTTATTGCTATTTCAGTATGACGTGGTAGACAACTTTGAAAGAAGCATGCTTTATTTAACATTGGATGACGTTATGAAACTGCAAAAATCTGTCTACCCGTCAAACTTATATATCAATAACTTTTTTGTTTTTAAAGATATCCAAATGAAATTTGGTGACAAGAGATAGAATTGATTGTTCTCTATTGCTGGAAAGTTTCATAGGAATCAGCTCAATAATTACAACTCAATCACAAGAGAACACGATTAATTTTTATATTTGATGGGTACGGTCACAAAGACGACAATAACTTGGCCATCTATTGATCGAATTTCATGCAATTTTCGGAAATGATGTGAAACTGGCCTGCTAATATTTCCTGCAAAAATGGTGTACATAGACAGACTGGTCTCGACAAAATTCCAAAAACAATTTTGGGGCTACTTTTTTTTAACGCACCCTGTATGTGTTTAATTGTATATACATGTCAGTGTGTATGTCAATTCAATAAACATAGATCTATTTTGTCTTTTCATAGATATTTTACATCTTTTCTCTTTCAGCATATGTGCTATCCGGCTGCGTTTGGGTGGACCAGCTGGTGTGTCATATATGCTGTCTGAGACGTCCCTGATATCATCGACAAATGATGAACTGGACGTTAAACCATTATTTAATTTGTTTATATTTTTTATTATTGCTGTATTTGCGACAGTTGATGCTGTGTGGTATGCAAGAGCTGGACGTAGATGACTGGGAGAAGAACACAGTGTACAAGAACTATACCAACAAAGATCAGCAGGTCAAGTGGTTCTGGAAGGTAGGTCGAATATCCTTCCTCATATTTGTAGTTGAACCCGATCATGTGTGCTGCAATCGCTCAGGATCGGGATCAGCTCCGCGCCTACGTTCGGTAACGAATATGGTACACAACCTTTACCTTTTATATTTGTACCTAATAAGTTATACCGTGTAGGCTTAGGCAAACTTGTGAATTGAATAACCAAAATGTGCGCACGTTTCGTAGAAGCCGACTAACGCAGTCACTGAGAGGGATAAGGTGATCCACCTCAGAAAATAGAACTATCTCGCACGAAAATTCGGCATACAAAGGGCATGGCATAACTGTACAGTCAACATGCCATTGATCTGCCGTTACACGATGCACCGAGAGAGAGAGATTGTGGGAGAGATATTATATTATATACCAATCAACAGCTGCCCGTGTTTCATCAGAGACTACTAACACAGATACTAATAAAGGTGATTGGAAATTACCCCAGAAGCCAGATCTGCCCAAGCTAAAGGTTACATTTTAGGTGTGGAAAAGGCACAGCCTTTTTGGTGGAATCAACTTGTTGATGTTTGTGATGGCAGATTGAATTTGAATGTGTACCTTGAACCTGCCATTTGGAAGAACGCTATTAATTCGCAAGGACAGAGAGATAGAGAGAGATATTTTATGTACCAGTTGTAGTTTCGTATGTCCTATTTCAGCTCGGTACATCCTCTATGAGTCATCCTCTATGAGTCATCCTCTATGAGTCATCCTCTATGAGTCATCCTCTATGAGTGGCAATCCAGACTTTAGAGTCGCACTGATTGCACCGAAGAATTTGTGTCATTAAATATGTTACTTATTAATTGGTTCAATATTGATCGATTTATTGATTGATTCATTGATCGATATATTAAATGATTGATTATTCGACTGGCTAATTGATTGATTGATCGAGTGATTGATTGATAGTTTATAAGAGGTTTGGACAATGAGAAGAGAACGAGATTGCTACAGTTTGTAACTGGTACATGTCGTCTACCTGTTGGCGGCTTCAAAGAACTCATGGGTAAATACTGTAATAATAATCAACCAATCAGAAGCTTTTATATAATGCACTCTTAACTATGTATCAGAAAAGCTTTTGACAGTAAAGAGATAGTGTAACCTAGCCTGCCATATGACGCTACCGATGTGACAAATCTATGCAATTCTGGATTTGAGCGACCAAAGGTTCAAGTACACAGAAGTTATGGTGCAGACAGCTCGACCCTGCACTGCAGCATCTTCCTTAGTCGCCTCTTACGACAATTTAAATTTTTGATTAGCCTGAATTCTCTAGCATCCCATAACCAACACTGGGTAAATTAAAATAATATAATAAATATTTAATAATATATTCGTGTATTCAGGTTTGAAATATATATACAGGGTGAGTTTTAAAAATATCCCCCACCAGTGAAATCTCTATAACTTTGTCAAAACTCTGGATATTTAAGAAAAATCTTTAGCGCCTTCTAGAGGAGGAATTTTGACATCCAACCTACAAATTTGGTAGCAAAATACTGATTATTAAAAAAGTTACAGATTTTCTACAAAAAATATCAAAACCAAGAAATTAGCACAGTTTATTCAACAGACAGTCATTTCTTTTTTAATTTGGGGCCGGAAAGGTCGTTTCTTGATGCTGCCGATTCTATTTAGTGCGTGTGCAAAGTGACCACCATCTGTTCGAATGCACGCCTGCAGCCTCTTCCGCAATGCTAGAACATCCAGGTCGATAGTCTCTTGTGATAAGTCTTCCAAGTGTTCCTCCAGCACAGTCTGAAGTTCAGCCTTGTTGGTTGAGTGTGGAGTGTACACTTTGTACTGCTCAATAATAGCGCCTCAGACGTGGTAGTCGAGAGGATTGAGGTTAGGTGAGTTCGGTGGCCACTCATCCTTCTTGACGAACTGCGGACTACACTGCTCGATCCATATTGTACCATGGCTATTTGAATAAACTCTGTTAATTTTGGTACAAATTGTTTCGTAGAAACTCTGTAACTTTTTTAATAATAAATATATTTTAACTAAATTTGGAGGTTAGATGTTCAAATTCCTCCTCCAGAAGGCATTAGAAATATTTATAAATATCTTGAGTTTTGACAAAGTTATTGAGATTTCGCTGGTGGGGGTATTTTTAAAACTCACCCTTATATCATTTTGCAGAAATCACACAAACAGACACATAGCAGACTGTACAATTCAACATTAATATATTAATGGAAATGAAAAATACACCATTTTCTCTTTCATCGCAGGCAATTAAAAGGCTATGAAGCCAAATTTAACGTCAAATTCGCGGCCTGAGGGCTACATGAGGGATGGGAGAGCCCTGGGATTCCTACCACAGGACTATTGATCCGCAGTCCAGTCACTTAAACGTTATGCAACCGACTCTTTTTGTCAATACAGTAGAGGAAACATAACATGCTCCGGATTACTAACTATAGCATTACACACTAAACATTCTTCTATATGTGTGCTGATGATCTAGACTAACCGAGAATCTGCTCGTGTCCTAATAGGCGACTAAAGCAGATGCTTCAGTGAGGGTCAGAGTGATCTGCGCCATGACTTCTGTGTACGTGACCCATTGGTCGCTTAGATTCCATATTTAGCCACATTGCTTGTGGCATGTGGCAGGCTAGGCTACTGTCCTCTTCACTTTTCAAAGTGCATGTAAGACTTAAAAAGTGCTAAGTGCAGATAAGAGCGCATTATTATATTTAAAAGTAGTTAATACAATATGCATTTAACGTCCGTTTCATCATCTGACGACGATATCAGGGACGTCTCCAACAGCTCAAACAATACTAAACTGGTATTGGTACACTCAAGACCACCATGCACGATTCCTGACCTAGATGCAGAATTGCAGATTGGGCAGTCAGATTTGATCCGTATTCTTTTCAGTAATTGGTCTAAGGTCCGTTTTCTGATTATCAGGTAGAATTTTTCAAACAATGGTTGAAGCATAGAAATACTAATATATACTATGGATGTATAATTGTATATATATATTTTAGTATTTCTATGGGTTGAAGTAATGTCCTATCGTCTTTATAATAGAGTTGTTGACTTTATCAGTGAGTTGCCGCCATTAAATTTTCCTAGCTACTGCCATAGATATGAAGTTTGGAAACGTCATTAATTTATTAATTGGAAGCTAGCCATTATTGGTTCAGGGGTTTGGCACATTGTATGAACGTTTTATTTACTCATGTTTCATGCGCTTAAAATGTTTCAAGACTTTGAATTTCCTAGAAGCCGATTGAAGTTAAAATTTTAGACGTAAACATTACCGGTATATTGGATAATGATTAAATTACCTAACGATTTATACATCGGGTATTGAAAGTGCCCGATATCGTCGTGGATTATCAAGCACTATAGTGTGTTGTTATTGTTGTTGTTGAAAAACTTGTCAAAGTATTTTAATAATTTATGTAAACACCACTTTCACAATATCAGATGAAAAGTTAAATATTTTAGGAAAAATGGGTCAATTACATTGCCGGAATATCGTCACTCTGCCAAGCCACTGATAAACATATTTATTGCCTACTTCATTACTAATATTGGAACAATTTTATAAATCTGTAGAGTGAACCAAAAATCTATACCACGTTTGTATTACAGGAAGTAATGGCCCACATAAGTTTTGTATAGAGAAGGTAGGACAGGAGACATGGCTTCCTCGCAGTCACACTTTCTTCAACAGGCTTGATTGATTGATTGATTGGTTGATTGATTGTATTACAGGAAGTAACGGACCACAGAAGTTTTGTATAGAGAAGGTAGGACAGGAGACATGGCTTCCTCGCAGCCACACTTGCTTCAATAGGATGGATCTGCCACCATACAAGAGTTATGAGCAGCTGGTGGAGAAGCTAACTATGGCCATAGAGGAGACAGAGGGCTTTGGACAAGAGTAGAAGCTTTATCCTGAGGGCGGAGGGTGGCAAGAATAGAAGCTTTGCTCTGAGAGAAATGGTCTCAGTGATGGTATCAGGAATGTTACCCACCAGGGCAAGACCAGGCAGAGAAAATTATTGACAGGGCAGGACATTTACACTCATGTATTGTTGCATAGTCTGCTTGAGACGTCCCTGACATCGCCTTCGGGTAAGAACCTGGATGTTAAATCCTCTTCGCATTGCATTGGGTTGCATATATTTTTATTATAGTAATCATGCCGTGTGGCTGAGGAAAGCCATTGCAGAGACATTTTTTAACCGGGGTGGGATACTTATCCCGGCCTGGTGCCCTACCTGGAGGGGGGAGGGTTGATTCAGGAATTGGGCTAGTCTAGGGAGAGAGAGAGAACAATGTTAGTTTGTTATAATTGGCAAAGTTAAACAGGCAGTCAAGCGAACATACATAACACACACAGGCAATCAAGCAATCGGCCTTCAGTGAGGACACAAGTATCCTATCTAGCTGACCACCGATATACCCACCTTATTATACCACATACAATTAACCATGCCATACTGTGGGAAGGTGAGTTAATTGAAGGGTCGCAATATCTTCCCTTGAGTAGAGGGTTCATGAAGTTGATCGAATTACTGCTTGATTGATTGATTTATTGTCCTATTTACGTTATGTTATTTATTCCAATATTTCTAGCAATGGCTATTGTAAATTTGCACGATTATATTATTACTGTCTCGGGGTATCACAGCTTTTAATTATTACATAGTCGATTTAATAATAGCTATATTTTCTGTTGTGAAATCATTTTCCATGAATGCATTGCTATTGTTACTAATTCACTGGTATTACTGTTATATAACCTATATTATGCAGTGTTATCACTATAATCATATTTAATGTTCCCTTGTAATAGTTTCGAGTTACTGACGCTCTTCATTTTCATTTTATGATTAAAATGTTAACAAAATTATACGTGTATCTATGCTTTGACGTCATATCTATCACAGTTTGGTTTTATTCTCTAGTTTCTGTTTAATTTTTATTTGGCGCTAAATCTGTTGATATATTTGCTGTCTTAGACTTCCCTGATACCGTTGTCAGATGACAAAGCGAACGTTAAACTCAAATTGTGTTGTATTGTATTATATTGTATTGTATTGTATTGTATTGTATATGCTTCTAAGAATGTACATGAGCTTGTTACAATTGCGGAATTTACCTACAATCCTACCTGACTACTACTACTACTTAGTAGGTTGGGTGGTTCAGGATATTTTTCGGTTTAGAAAATACTGCAGTATAAATAGTGTTCTGCTTTAGTTGGGTTTTCCCAATGACTTTGGGTTTTCCCACAGCAATCACGGTGCTGCCGTCGTCCATGACAACTTTGGGGCCATCCATAAAAGACGTCCACATGGGGTGGGGGATCGAGCAAAAGCGGACCGGCCGGAGGGGGGGTCCGCAAAAAATTGAAGGATGTTTTAGAAATTCCCTTGATCAGATTTGTTGGCTGTTTCTTCAGCGAACAATATTATAGAAGCTTTAAATCTAATTCGAGACCTTTTCAATGTTAGGAGCTGAGAGAACTATTTTTTCAGTGCCAGTTCTAAACCAAAGTTTCTGGGG
>JAQFZF010003886.1:0-10997 GCA_034695365.1 Enchytraeus norvegicus
TCGAATCTCTGCTATGGATTTCTATTCCCCGCCTAATCACACCATTTTGTTTCAGCAAAACTCTATATAAGAGGTTAATTATGGCAATCTATGCGGTCTATTCGCAAGAAAGTCCTGATTATAATCGTCTTTAGTAACTCTCAACAGAAATAGCAGAACCACTTGACTCTCTGTAATCATTCGTACAACAATATTCAACTTTAGCCTAACTTTCTATCCTTGTGATTCACAGCTGGAAATTCTGAAATACAGACATAATCTAATTTTCTTTGCCTATCATTACGAATACTCCTATTATTAATGATATTAAACCTTATCGATCAGTTTGCTTGGCTATAGTCTTACAACACCAGATATCAGGAGATTTCTGCTGATATTATAGAACTATAGCCTAATTATAATGGTAGGTAACTTCAAAAGTTGGCCAATTTATGCAAATTGTAATTGATAAAATCCTCAACATTATCCTAGCCAATTTGGCAATTCGTCATTCTGATTCTACATTTGAGGCCAATTATTTCAGAAAATTACATTCATTGCAGTTTTTGCGGCTTATATTAAGAAATTTGAATGTATCAAACTCAAAATATCTTGCGGGACTGCTAATATAAAGGTTTATAGGTAAATTTATAAGAATGGATTGTATTGGTAAGTTTAAACTATATATAGTTATGCTATTTTATACCCTAACCCGTGTTGGATCCGGGAAGCAAAGAATAGAAAAGTTGAAAGCTCTGTTTGCTTCGTATAAGACGACTAACGCAGTCACTGAAGATAACAATGAAAAACCACCTCAGAAGCCATTATTTTCCTGACCTAAGGCATCACTTTACGTGTGGTAAAGGCAAAGCTACTGTTAAGGGATCGACTTTGTCGAATTGATCAATGGTGTTTTCATAAAAATGAACGAGAATGCGGTATCTATATGAATTAGTGTCTAGGACCCGCCGTTTGGCATAGCACTCAATAGATGGATATACCGAAAATTCAACATTATAGTGTACTTTTAGTAGTACAGCGTAATGTTACATTTTAGAAGAGATTTTAATCTCGAATGGCGACTACCTCAGTTTTTAGTGTTCAGTTTTAGTAATATATTCTGCTTTAAATGTTCAGGTGTGACGCAACATCAACTCTATATACTATTATTGAATCCTACGAAACATTAATTCATTAAATACTAATAGCGAATTAATTTCATTAAATAAAATATCTAACAATTATTTTTAATCTGTAGTGTCTGGAATCGGTCAACATTATCTCTAGGCTGCTGATAGCAGAAAGACAGACATACGAGGTGAACAGAATTTGCGAGATCGGAAGAAAGAAGTCCTGAGTGGTAATTTGTTAACAACACCAACTCATTCTCTCTGACGTCGTCGTCAAATGATGATACCGTCTTTAATTTCGTATTTAAATTCACATTGCAATATAAATCTATACGGTACTACTTAACTTTTATACATTTTCAATAATTTCTCATCTTCTCAGGATAGGCCTATATATAGAAATAAAGAAAGGAGGCGCAGGGGATAAAACGTCGGGACCTCGACATAATTATAGATGTCCTGTACGTATTCCATACTCGCCCGTCAATGACAGTGACTTCGGGTGGCTAACCTATCGTCAAGCAACGATTTAATCACTTGATTTCAGCATAAGTAGGAAGGTATTCAATACCAATAAATTTAGCAATCTGACCTATCTCTCAATGCTAATTTATCATGAGAATATTACTTCCGTTTCATCATCTGACGACTACCTCAGGGACAATATATGTATGTAAATGTATAATGTATCTGCGAAAAGAATGCAAACGACAAACAAAGCGACAGCTAGCGGAGAGAAGAGGTAAGATTAATATGTAGTTATTGATCTTGCTCGACATGCTTCAGTTCTTACTAACCGTTCCATATAGTGCATCGATATTCCGATGCTGCAGTCTCAACGAACGATAAAAAAAGGTGTTTGAGAGTGTCTCTCTGTGAAACAAAAGACCAATCAAATTTATTAACATAGGCCTAGGCCTAATTCAAATTGGATAGAACTAAATGTTTATTATTTTTGGAAGAAATTGGCGAATGTTATCAAATTCAATGCAATGAAATTATAAGAATTGATGCACTGGATCTGAATCGAGTGGAATGTAGGCTATTGATTTCATAAAAATAGAACATTTGTACTCATCAGCAATGTATGCTGTTCGTTCAAAACTATTTAGCGTATGCTATGTTTTCCTCGCCATCTGGCAAGAATGCCGGTGTTTGCTTCAGAATATTTTACGTATTGGAAGTCTTTCATATCACTGCACTTTCAAACCGATTACTGCTCGTTACATTGAGGATCAAGGAAAAAGAACTCCCTTTCGCCAGTAGCGAGGATGGAGGATGTCGGCAACACAGCTGACAACCTGGGCGAGCAACAACAACAGTAAGGAAAAAGAAGCCTGTTGAAGGCTGCAAGCCAGGGAGAAGGGAAAGAGGATGAGAGATTTTTAAGAATTATTTTCAAACAAACAACTTACGAACTAATTACCAGTGCACACAATTGACACCAAATTTACAAACGATTGTCGCACAATTTGCACACAATTTGTACACACAATGTGCACATAAAAATAACATAGTAGCATGTGTTGTTCTTGGTAATAATTATAATTTAACGCCAAAGATAAAACAGTTTAGCCGATGTGCTAGTCATTTCTTGAAGCAAAGTCATCCATCCCGTATAAAAACCCTTCTAGGCATTTGTCGTCGTCTTGGTGCGACTTCTTTGATGTCTGAGTGGCAACACTGATAAAGGAAAATCATCATTTCCGCATCATGACCAATAGCTAATATAGACATTTCTCTATTTAGCAAAACGCCTCTAAGATTCTTGCATGAAATATTGAAAAACAGTTTCTGAAAAACGCCTCATTTTGATGATATATTTGCATTATATAAATGAAAAATGATATTGTTTTACAATTGGTGAAAATTTAATGTGTCTAAGCAGATTAACGCAAACTTGAAGCATTCACACGGCTATGTATACTTAATATTTAAGTAAATGCCTCTGAGAAAAGAGACGATAATTAATTATCATTCATCGTGTAATGGAAGAGCATCAGATTCTATCAACACTAAAGCACACACTGTAAAAGAAGGGTGGTATAGGTCAAATCTATTTTCACCAATAATTAATTAATTAATCATTTAATCCTTGTAAATTTAGAATAGTAAGACATACTAGCGTTTCACCATGAGCACATAGACGTTCACTGCGCAAACATTTCTATTTATTCCTATATATTATGTTGAGATACAAATTGTGACAAAAACTAACATTTTTAAGGTAAATAATAGAATAATGTATTATAGTTATTTCTTTAATTTAGTAGGTAAGTTAAATATTATAAAATTGTAACATAACATATTTATCAAATTTGATAGACCTGTGAAATCGGGTTTTGAGATCGTCACAATTCTAAGTGATATTGTCACACAATTACTAACTTGTGAATAAATTACAATAAAATGAATAAAAATGAACTTAAACTAAATAGTAAAACGTCATTAACACAATAAAAATTATAACAATCAAATTAAATTTACAGTAACTTACCTGAATCGTCGCACACTTTAGATATAGTTTCCAGTAAAACACGGCAAGTGACGTCACTACTGCAGCGTATCCTAGCAACGAAACACGTCTGAGGTTCTACGTCATCAGTCATCATGTAAACACTGCGTGACGTCATAATGAACGTCATCAGCATAGCAACTGTTGCTAGCCTACGGATTATAATCGAGCCCATTCTAGTTGTTAGTTCAGAGCAATGTAAATGCCCTTTTCAGCTAATAATGAAGCATTAACTGTAAACAGAAAAATACTTGTATAACAGAGTATTTAGAGTCTATAGCTAAGTTAAATATTAAAGTTAAGGCTTTTTTAATACCCCGAATGAAGCGTATAGACACGGGAGCTGATCCACAACTAAGTGATGCAGCACACAGATGACAATTGTCATTTACTATAGCGGTGAGACCATCACTACACAGATACGATAGAATCATACGCCGTCCTGTGTCTATGTTAAACATTAGGACCTAAGTAATTTGTTCACAGCATTGTTACTCGATGTACTTTTTTAGTATTCGTGTATTCGACAGTTGACAGGACGCATCTAATTACAATGTTGCCTTTTCTTACTTAAAGTTTCTGTTATTTTTGTATTTTTATTGCTCTCTCCATGATTATCATTGTCAATTAGAGCGAACAATGCTGCAAGCGCCGATATCTACTATCCTGCCAGACACCTGGGATTATTCTTTCTTGTTCAGGGTGCTCAGCGACCTGACCTTTTCAAATTCCCTGACTTTTCCCTGACCTCCAAAAATTTTCCCTGACCCATTTTTACCAAAAATACCGCGTGTCGCCACGTAAGGTTTTAAATCGCGGGCTTGCGAGCAAAGGTTTTTAACCGATGCGCCAAATGACTAAGCAAAATAAATGATAATAAAAGTTCCATCTTGATAACTAACTCATATTATTCTATTATATTCTTGTTTCGTGTCTGATCAACTTTGCAAGTTACTGGAGATGAGAAAAAAATTAAGGGAAAATCATCAAATCTTTTCCCTGACTTGACTTCATTTCCCTGACTTTTCCCTGACCTCTCCCTGTCAGCCAAATTTCCTGACTTTTCCCTGTTTTCCCCGAGAGCTGGGCACCATGTTGTTGACCTGACCTGGGATAGATCCCAGGTCTTCTTGCTTCTGCGGCTGACGCTCTAATCACTCGGCCATAACCCCCCCCACCCCCCCCCCTCCTCCCATACATAACTTCTATGTATGCAATGCGTTGACGGCCCTGGCCCCTGACAGCAGCCCTGTATGAGGAATCTTATGTTAAACTTTTATTATTTTTATTATTACACAATTGTCATGTTTAGTGCCAATAATAGGCCTAAAGGCTTAAGGCTAAAGCCGAAGTTAACGTCAGTTTCATCTCTAGACAGAGATATCAGTGACGGGCGAGCCTCGGATTCGAATCCCGCACATACTGATTCCAAGTCGGAAACCTAACCGACGTAGCTACTGGCTCCTACCTAAGCCGCACATGAAACTTTTTACTGATTTCCATTTATGAAATCCAAATATAATTCTAAAAACATTATTCCATGAAACATTAAGATTATTCAATTGAGAATCACGGAGATTCAAAGCTGGTATAACATATACCAGTAGAGGTATACAGCTAGTCTCGATTAAGGATAATCTTGTTATTTCGTCGATGAAGCTGCGAAGCTATGGGTTTAACGTCTGTTTCCGCATCACAAAGATACTGTCAGCGACGAACCCGGCTGGGACTTGAACCCTATGTACTGCTTATCAAGCAGAAGCAAGTGTTCTTCCGAGTAGGGTATTCAACCGGGATTCTCTTTCACATGTCAGAAATTCTGAATGTAGGCGATCACGATATCCCAGAGGAATTCTATCATTTGAGAGTGTAGAGTAGATGACATAATTAGCTCGATCTTTTTTAATATTTAACAATATAAACTTTCCTAAGAATTTTATACATTTATATTGAAGAACTGTTATAATAAAGTATTGTGAATGAAAGTGTTCTATTAGCTCTTGACCTTAGGCACTGAAGATTTAATAAGTAACTAATAAAGTTCGTTTTGTAAACTAATTTTCAATCGATTTGTATTATGATTTATTTGCTTGACAAAAGAACTTAAGTCAAAAATCATTATTATTATACTCGTAATTTTATCGCTGTTTCAGAGAAGCGACGATGAGATCGGTGTTTCGATCGTTTGATCAGAACGGGGACGGAAAGATTGATCGCAGTGAGCTGGATCAGGTGTTTAAGAGCATGGGACGAGTCCTGTCTCCAGAAGATATCAACAAAATCATCAGCGCCGCAGATAAAGATAAGAACGGGACACTGGACTATGAAGAATTTATTGCTCAAGTGTTTGGTACTAAATAACAGTGTTACCTAATATATGTTTTTACGTGTTTATTAAAGCTTTTAATAACTAATGTACTGTACTTTTGTGCCTTCTACATTTGTATTTGACATATCGGTTGATTGAGCTTCAAATAGAAGTTCATCACGACCATTAGTGCAAAACTCAGCAATATCTCTTTAGATGTTGAAATTGAGTGTAATTATGTAGACCAAAGAGAGACTATTTATATGCTTCTCGAAAACATTTTTAATGTAATGACGATATCTACTGTGCTTTTAGCGCGCATGATAAATTAAACTGACGGAGAGTTCTTTATCCCTATGTAATATTTTTATATATGGACCTATGTATATTTTCGCATTTGATCAGGTTTTGTCTAAATCCTTACCCCAACCCTAACCCTAATAATTAAAGCTAAAGGGAAGATGTTAATTAAAATATTATGAGATGTGCCAAAATCTATTATATATAGCAACATGGCATACCGCCGATAATATAAACATGTGTTAAAATTTAAATTACTATTTACATGCAGTAAGATCCGTCTTTAAAATTAACAGTTCCTTTAACGATATCACATACTTTGCGTTCTCTCTGAGCTGTAGGCCCTACGTAAGGTTATAATATTTATTAAAAACTGTCTAATTTAGAGTTAAAAAACTCATAATATAAATAATATGATTATTTGAAATATAGTAAAATTACTGCGCTACAGTGAATGAACCATATACGTTTCAAGGGTGAAGCTTTAAATATCTACTTCTCAGCATAATTCTACTGCATTGTAGGAAACTACATTATTTACAAGAATGTCAAATTTTACTTGTCGCAATCTCTAATTATAAAATATTTTGAAATGTGTTTATTTTAATTTATGTCATTACTCGTTAATCGTTATAATTATACTGAATAAAATAGTAGAAATTTATATACATGTGCAATTGTGCATGTAGGCCTATTGCTTGTGTTCAATATCTATCCGTCACGTGACTCCTATCGAAGTCATAATTGTTGGGAGAGGTTTATCAGAGTCATAGATACACTGAGTCATAATAACAATCCAAACATAGGGTATAGGCCCGATCATTTATACTGTATACTAGTATATCAAGTTTGTGCGCATGGCAATGTCGATAACAAAATATTAATTTAAAAGTTTAGGGGATTTAAATATAATGTAATGTAATAAAATACAATACAATAAGGATTAAACGTCCGGTTCCTCACTCGAATGTGATGTCAGGGATTTAGTAACACAGTTAATATTTATATCGAAGTTATAGCTTACCAGAGAAATAACAACAAATTATATGGATAATAAAAAATAAAATAATAAAATAAAATAAAAATAAAAACGCTATATGATTCCGCGGCACTTTCAGCGACATGGCATTCCAGAGTACAAGAGATTAATTTTAACAGCTTTTTTTATCTATACTTCTTTTTTAACGTATTAAAATCAATTTTATCATATTTTTTAGCCCAGGGTCGTTTACAACCCAGGGCAATTAAAAAAAATAAAATTAAAAATTAAAAAATTAAAATTAAAATTATATTATATGTATAATAAAAAATCTATTGATATAAAATTTAATTACTTCACGGCCTTCACAGAGAAGTACTGGGTTCGGTTCTTGGCCTGATATGTCTCGCACAGTATCCTTAAAGAAAATGACGTTAAACAGTGTTTTACAGATTTTGTCAAATATTTTACTTGCCTCAATATGAGCCATACACGAGGCTACATGCATAGCCATTAACAATCAAAGTAATGTCTGCTTCGACATTTTGATGCAAAGCGAAACATTGAATAAAGTCACGGAAAATCAATAGCCAAGGTCTTGACCTCTCCATCCCCGGAACATACTACATTTGAGGCATTATCAGGAATTCATCATGTTCATAAATAGATGGGAAATGGCAATACAGCGCTATTTCCCTATTGCTTGCCATAACGTTATAAAGTCCAACTGCGCGTTCTCCCAGGAATAAAATGTAGAGAAAAATCCATTGAGAGTCGTTGTATGATGCATTCTGATGAGGGCTTCCGTTAGCAATAACGGACATCAATAGTCGTTATACCAGATATTTGGTTAAAGGTTGCGAAAACTTAGAGGCTTGTAATCCCCAAACTCAATTATGATTTTTGTTTTAATCTGTGAGCCAAATTTTTGTTGAAGCCGCCTTTCCTAGTAACAAAATAATAAACCCTCGGCCAATTATTATCGACATTTATAAACGTCTTACAATTCGAGGACTACAGATTAACAGTAGGCATGACCTTGTAGCCTATAAGGAGTCTTTTTTATTCGAGATTACAGAAAAAGTCTTAGTATCAGTTATGATCCCTGGTAGCCTACATGCGCTGTAACTTATGCAGCGTCGAACATGGAAGATAAATTCACCGCGCAATCACCGCTTAAATTGGATTCATCAAATATACATTCGCCTTCATTATAATGTTAGCCATGTGTTTCGGGTGTAATAGATCAATGCCACAGGAAGCGAAGTGTGTAAAGCAGCCTCGTAATAAATAAAGTCTCATGGAAATAGGGATACTTATTGGTAAACTGTAGCTGGATGGTGTATTTTTTACAGTATGTTACCAATGTATAATTTGATTTTAGATCGTTGAATCGTTTTATATCAGACTTTTATTACACTGCGGTTATGTTATAGACAAGAGTACTACGTATAATTTTAGGCATACTTTTCTCTTACAGCGTTTGTTTTCGATAGTCCTGTTAGTGTTAGGGTGGATTGTCGCAGTTTGGTGGACTAGGCTGGTAGGTTAAATGTTGTAGGAAACGTCTCTGATGTCGTCATCAGATAGTAATAACAGCGTATGCCATTGATCTCGACAGATGGCGAGATAACCGGGATTTGTTTCCAAATTCATCTAGCTAGTTGCAATCGCCAGAACGTGTCTTGGTAAATGTACACCGGCTGCTTCTGAAGATACATATATAGTAAATAGTGATATAGCTTGCTAAAGTCTGCAACTCAATGGGGCATTCAAAAGCTGGGCATTGAACCCGCGACCTCATGATTCAGAGGCCGCCTTGCTGTCACTAGACCACAGAGCCTCTCCTCGCCCTCAGATGATACAACGGAAGTTAAATTCGCATTGACTGATTGATTTATTGATTGATTGATAAACTGACATTATATCGTTTCCTATGTATAGACTATCTAATTATTAATTAATCCTCCACTGATGAAGTAGAGGCATTACGGAATATGATGAAATCAAACTTCGAAATAGTAATGTTACGGATAATTTCCGATTGAAATATTAATAGCCTATAATATGAACTACCACCGTAAATAGATTGTAATAGCATGTGCCGAATTCTCAAAGATAATAATCTCACAGAGAAGTCAATTGGAATCGATCAGCCCCTGATCCTGCATAAGCTATCCATTGTTCCAGCGTAGGGCACTTGACAATTTCATTCAGATAGTATATGCGAAAGAAAACCAATAGAGACAACTGTGAATTGGAGTAATATATGCAGGGATGGGTCAATGGGTCACCGAGGAGCAATAGAGAGTAAAGCAGGAGGAGCGGGAGCAATTCATCACGGGCTCATAGCGACTCTACTGGGCTCCTGAGCACCTTAGTGGGAGATTGATTAACGGTCCTGGGACAACGTGGCCAAACTCCTAATATGCAATAATACTGCAAGACTTTAATATTGTATAGAGTCTCGTAACGTCAAAGTGTTATGCGAACAATGTGCTCCGATGACCGTGAACTGTAAGTTATCATACATGTAAACAGAATTGTTTTTAATATGCTTCTCCAGAATCTGAAAAAGATAAAATAATCTTGTAGTGATTCTTTGAAGGATTCAAACATTAGAAATGTAATCTCTGCCGATACTCAAAATAGCAGTACCCAGATTAATAAGCTGAGAGCTTATGTTTCAAGAAAATTGCAGTATAATAATGAATTTATGCAATATGTGCAAAATATATGTGCGCGGTATAATGGCCATTAAATTTTGATGGATTGATTTAACGTGGTTACAAGTGCTTACATGTGCTGTTGACGTCCCTTATAGAGTCGTCAGATGATTCTTTATTTCACACCAATCAAGTCACCGAAACATGCACAAGTAAACAAAGAGTGCGAAACGGGACACAAAGGCCCTAAGGCACCTACATGTGCTCGTGTAAAATCATGTCAGTTGCCCTATAGGCCTACTATAAGTCGATCGATCACAGATATACAGAGCATGGTATATACATATATACAGTGCACATACACACACACACCACACACACACAGTAATTTGTACATAGATACATGTATAATGACAATTAGTGGAAATTCTTATGATTAGGCTTAGGATTATGATTATTGTTTACATTTGATAAAGTTAAAATATTAGCACGCCTCTATAAAATGAACATCTCATTTGATTGAAGGATGGGATGCATGGATGTTCCTTAATGAGATATAATAAAATAATAAAGAGTAAAACCGTCTCTTATTACAAAAATGAGCGTAGTGAAAAACACGTAATGGGTATTTTATCAATTGGTGCAGTTGAGAAACTGGAGCGTCACTACACACACAACTCACCCCAGAAGATTTACTTTGAACCTGATATGCGCAGAGAACTGGATAGATATACAATTATACATGTAGCTACTATCAATGTGACTACATTTTTAGTACTTGTCGGTTAATTCACCCGAATTAATTTTTATTTAATATACCATATAATAGCTAATGTTAGGGTTAGGGTTAGGGTGAGGTTTAGGGTTGGGGTTAGAGCTGGGGTAGGGTTAACCCTAATCCTAACCCTAAACCTGACCCTAATCCTAAAAGAATTAATAATATTTAATTCGGCGAATTAACCGACAAGTACCCGTTTTTCTTGTCTCAATATAGCCTTACGTGGCATATGCCCTCTAATAACATTTGAAATATAAAATCACCACAATCAATCAATCAATCAATCAGTTTATTATCAGACATCAAAATAGTCCATAATACAGAAACAAAACAACATAAAAT
>JAQFZF010003887.1:0-10997 GCA_034695365.1 Enchytraeus norvegicus
GCGAGCGAAGCGAGCAAAAATTTTTTTTGGACTCTTCAAACTAAATTTTGTCCCCATTTTCTAGATCTTCCACTGTACAGTCACTACAGTGTAATTGTATAACTGCATTCTCAGTTCTTTATGAGTAAAGGAATACTTAATTTCTTCCACTCCCCCCAATTTCAGAAAGTTACTAGTATTTTCCACTCCCCCCAATATTTTCCATGGCGCAGGCTGCGCCATGAAGGTATAGGGATAGACGCCCCTGCCTGAAATGATTAAATTTATACATAACAGTACCACTACTACTAATGATAACAAATAATAATAATAATAAAGTTTAATCTCTGTTTTCTCATCAAAGGTTGATGTCAGGGGCGTATAACCAATCAATCAGTCAATCAATGAGTAGACAATCAATCAGTCAATCGATCAATCAATCAAACTACTGGCTTTAAAAATTGCTATGCTATCACTAAACGTCAAATATTTGATCAGATTGAAGGAATAATGGTTTAAAGCTCTGCAGGAAAAATGCTATTAATTTGTACCAGTACGCTAATTTGCATTGACTAACAGAGTACAGCAGATCAACTGTACAATTAAACTAAATGAAATCAGAACGAGATAGAAATTTGTCTTTATTTAAGTATTTGAATATTTAAGAGTTTTGCACGACACTTTAAACACCCACACAATTCTCTCTCTCGGTCTCTTTCTCTCTTTCTCAGTGCACTGAATAATGGCAGGTCCATGACATATAAACTATTATGTTTGTATGACATATTTTCCTGGAGATAAGTATAAACTCTGAGGTGGGTCTCCTTATCCTTTCTCAGTGACTGCGTTAAAAAGCTTCAATGAAATACGTGCAGCTTATTTGAAAACTTAAATCGAATTGAAATTACTATAATTATAGGTGTCAAGCCATCTTCCATTCAAATAACAGTTTATACAGGCCTATGCTGTAATCCCTTAGTCACAGTTTATTAGTGACCGGTACTCAAATTTACGTCTCCAATTAGCACGACAGTTTCAATAATAATTTTACATATAATAATAATAATAATAATAATAATAATAATAATATTATTATTACATAACCACTAATAACGAAAATTGGCAGTAACTGCTTATTAATGTCAGAGTTAGAAGCTTTATTAGTGCGGTTGCTTAGGGTAGAATTGTGCATATTGGGTCTACAAGAAAACAAAATACATTTTTGGAATCAGGAAAGAATTCCTAACAAAACCTGATATAGCCACATCGTGGTCATTTTAAAAAAAAAAACATTCCATCATGTAATTTTAGTCCTAAACCTGGCCTATAGACCCGGATGCATTTGCAAATGCAGAGAAATTGCATGCTTGTAGACATAGTTTGCACAATTCAAGTAATTTTGTGCGTTAAGCATCGCACTATATAGGACAGACAACTTTAATTTCATAAAATAAACAGTCAATCAATAAATCGATCAATCTACATACATCTACCACTTCATCATTGGAAAACGTTATCCGACTTCTATTAAATGTAAACGACTTCTAGTAATAGAAATATATGATCTTTGGCAGAAAACTAATAAACAAATAACATTAATTTCACATTCTACAACTCTATAGGCCATAATCTATATTCTGCATGAAATTAATATCATATGCTCATGATGGTCATCCTATACATATGAAACGTCGTTTTCATAATCTGACACCAATATCAGGGACGTCTCTAACAGCACGAGCATTACAGCCTGGTCCACTCAATCACAATTAACAAGTCACTAGCGCTGAAAGCTAATAGGGCTAAACACTGGCCAGAAACGGTGCAAGTCCATTTATCCATAAATATATAACCTGTAAATTTTTGTCGATAGTGCAATATATAAAGCTTACCATTGACTTATTTATTTATTTATTTTACACGACTTAGGCCCCTTAAATTGTACATTGTCTTAACAATAGTAAATCATATCTAAGAGACAAGTGATGATTTCTTTGGTTTTGAAATGTAATAATAGAAGGTGAATCGGTGGTAAGCCAAGAATCTCTTGTCTGAAGCATGGCGTCTAGAATTTCATATTCATCATTGTCTCTTCCAACCTATAACAAAATACAAAGCAGGCACTCAACAATACAATATGGGTTTAACGTCCATTTCATCATCTTAAGATAACTGTATAGTTTGTATGCCAAATTATCTTGAAGATGATCATGTTGTCTGAGATGGGTCTCCTTATCCTTCCTCAATGTCTGCGTAAGTCGGCTTCTACGAAACACGTGCAGCTTTCGGTTGGTCTATTCACTAGATTTCCGGAGCCAACACGTCCAACGATATTAACACTTGACCCTATATTGTTAACTTTAGAGCCACTCCGACATTCTGTACAGAGCGCTGCTTTACAAACGTACCTGACATCATCTCTGCATGAGGAAATGGACGTTAAACCTGTATTATTACTATTAATTATTATAAATACACTTATCGATTGATTGATTGATTTAAGAATGTTCATTGTCCATAGAAGTTAACTAACATGCTTCTAAGGTCATAGCTTTCCTGCATTAGTAACGACGAATCTCTGTTTGCAGCAGCTGCATTTCCATTTGGCTCAGCTGTTGCATTTGTCGTCTGCCCAGCTGCTGCGATATTAATGACTGAGCCTTCACTAGAAGTCCAGCTGCTGACAGGTTGAGGCAACGGATAGGCAGCTGCTGAGGTAGGCCCAGAAGCTTGGCTAGGATTAGAAGCTGGGCTAATATTAGCCGTGCCAGCAGCTTGGATATTTCTAGCATTAGCTTGGCTAGCAGCATGAGCTGGTGAAGAATTGTGCACAGCAGCTGAACTAGCAGCTGAGCTAGATGCAGCAGTTAACGCCGTGGCAGTATTATTGGAGGAATCACCACTTTCATCGATTTGAGCAGAAGAGTTCACTAAAGCATTTGACTCTGTAACATTCATCGTCGTGCCACCGCCCGATTTATTTCGGAACTGGAAAGTAAGAAACAACATACAATATATTACTAGTAAGTATAATAACGTTCTGACGTTTTTTAATCCAAATATTTTTACACATGACATATGCACCTGCATACGCCCTGTTATCGTCGTCAGATAATTAAACGGACGTTAAGTAGGCATCGATTGCTATAAATGTTGTTCCAAATTGCATTCATTTGTATGTTATTCTGTGATTTTTTAAAATATATATGTCTAATATTTACATAATTAATTAATTTATATAACTAATTTATTTATATATAATTTATTTATTTATATATAACTAATTTATTTATATAACTAGTTTTTATATATATATTAGCTCCATCTTGTGAGTGAATCTAATAATATCTGATTGCGATTTGTGACTAACAAAGGCCAACAGAAATAATGTAAATTATAGGAGAACAGACCCTTATATAGACCCTCTTATAATGATATAAATGATATTTACCATATCATCAACAGTTTGACAACAAGGCGGCCACGCATTTGCTGCAGTACCATCCTGGTAACCTTTTCACTTCCTTTATTTATTCGCCTTTATCCGGTTCATCATCTGACGACGGTATCAGGGACGTCTCAGACAGCACAGGTTACACGTGTACCAGTTGATTCACAAAGATGCAGCCGTAACAACTTATTATCATATGTGACTGACTACTTTTTTAATATTTACCATATCGACAGTTTGCCTGTATAGAGACCACACGTCTTTCTGCTACACTCTCTTGAATTTATAATTAGAAGAGATTGAAAACTTTCGTTAATATTTACCATATCGACAGTTTGCCCGTACAGCGACCAAACGTCTTTCTGCTGCACACGCTGATACTTGTTGACTTGCTCGCTCGCTCTGTTCACCTTCTCTAACAAGTTCCTGATTAGCGGCTCCTTGCTTATCATTTCTGTCTTACAGGTTATCAGCTTCCTTCAAAATACACATGTATACGCACGATCAATCAATCAATCACTCAATCGTTCAGTCAGTCAGTCAATAAATTAAACATATAATTGTGCATATAAGACACGGAAAGTACCGTAAAGTAAATTACAATAATAGTAGTATTAACATTCACTTCTTCATCCAAGGATGATGTCAGAAAAGTTACGATAAAGCAGATAACCACGGCGATTGATGCCAGCCCTATCTGAGTGCAAATGTCCCTGATATCGTCGTCAGATGATGACAAGAACGCAAAATCCCTACTGTATTGTATTGCATTATAGATTCTAACCCTATCTGATCACATATGTCCCTAATATCATCGTCAGATGATGAAACAGATATTATAAACATATTGCATTGAATGAACTACTAACACTACCTGTACACAGACGTCCCTGATATCGTCATCAGATGATGACACGGACGTTATATCCATATTTTCATATGAGCTACTAACCCTATCTGAGCGCAGACATCCTTGGATAGCTGCAGGAATTTTTCCTTACAGCCTTCCACACAGCGTATGATCTCTATTGTAGGACAAACCATTACACCTACGGATATGTAGACAAACAAACACACATACAATACAATACAATGACCATTTAACATCGGTTCCTCACCCGAAGAGGATGTCAGGGACGCATCAGACACACTATACACTATCCAGTTCTATACCACCAGAACACACTTGCCAATGCATATAACGAAGAGAAAGTGAGATTTGAAAGCGAGCAAGGCCATTAGCCAGGGCAAGAGCAATTGTACATTAGAAATGAAATGTTTTTACAAATGAACAATGAACATATAATTTTTTGGGTGGCCAAGTCGATAGCATACTGTTCAAAGCACTTCTGAGACTTAGTTAAGAGTGCGCCTTATAAAAGTTGATGATTGCTTTATTGCTTCTTGCCTGATCAGCATAAGTCCACGGATTTGAGCCCCAGCCGGGTGGGTGCGTCTCTGCGGCTATCCTTGTGGTAAGAAAATAAAATACTATGATATGAAGATAACAGATAAGAAAGAAAAAGTTAAAAATAAAAATAAAATAAGTAAACAGAGACAGATAGATAGAGCTATTTTTGTTAAGAAACGACTATAATAAAATGAATCTATAATATATTATAAATTTTCTTTTTTAAATAAATATTTTAAATAAGTAAAAAAATAAACAGGAAATAAAGTATATGTTAATATTATCGGTACATCTACACGACAGAATATTTATATTCGACCAAATATATTGAAAACCATTTTTCTGTACTGCACTTTTTTATAAGGAAACGGACCTTAAACGGGTTAACCTTTATACTAATTATTATAATAAAGATTTAACGCCTGTTTCCTCATCCAGGTATGATGTCAGGGACGATACACAGACTAGTGGAATTGATTACTGTTCCTACCTCTTTGATCGCTCTTTTTCATCCAGCGATAAGTCAAGACCAATGCGCAAGCCCCCCTACCTATAATATTTCATATTTAGACCGATTCTTGGATATTGGCTTTGTACCGAATAATGGACATTTAATTTTATTACCTTTTGGTAAGGCTTTGGTTTCATAGTGCGCGATGTTGTCGTAGACAACAGTTGCACTCTAATTGTTGTTGTTGTTGATAGACAGACAAATAGAATTGCTTACTGTTGCTTGATCGAACTGTGCTGTACATGGCATGAGCTTGTAACTTGCTGCACGAATGTATAAAAACAAAAAAGAATAAAAAATCATCTATCTATCTATCCAGTGCTCTGCCACGTGGCAGGTCCAAGGCAAAAATTCATACACACAATCACTATCTCGCTCTTTAATGAGCACACAGTCGACCAACCTGATAAGTTCGTCTCAACACAAAGGCTTTGCCTTTTCCACACCCAATATCCCGGACCCAACACGGGAGAAAAAAATCATAACACCTGTAATTAAACTTCAGTAATAACGAACATGCTACCTATCTACTTGGGTAGCGTATTTACATTAAAGGTACAAGTACAGCAAATAAAGCTAACGCTGGATAAATCATAACCCCAACTGGCTGCGAGAATGATCAATTGTATACAAGATTAGCACATCATTAAAATCACCTTGTTTTTTTAATTCTTAGTGTTTGGATTAGGGTAAGGATTAAGGATATAGTTAGGATTATTGTCAGGGTTAGACTTCGAGATTGCTTTGCAAAAATATAATCAATAAGTACAAATTGGAACTGTTAAAAGAGATCTTAATACCACTTTTTTGCCATTAAACGGTATATAAATACTAAATATCGCGGATGTGCGAAACGTGTATACAATTATTATACTCGCCGACCGGCTATCGACGGCTGGAAGAATAATAGTGTTTCTGCCCTATGCTAAATACAATTTTTTTAAATCTTTTTATTTCCACACTTTACAGCTGCGCAGGTGTACCGGGTTTCCTTCTTTAGTTTCCGATTTTGATCGTTTGCAGAAATTATAATTATCTTTGTAAAATTAATAGAATACGAGGAGATTAGAACGACGGTATAGATTTGCCTCAGAAGAAACAGGTCCGGGTTCATATACCGGGTCAATCCACAAAATGAAAACCTCAGAGTGTCTGGTAGATTCGTCGTTTACCTTCACTAGCTGCATTGTGCACTACCAATAGGCAAAGGTACGATAAATCACGGAGTGGTCAAAAGACACAAAACACAAAAAGAGCAAATTACAAAGGAAATTAGCAGGAGTGTAATATTTGTATAGTATGGTTGCACGGCCTGGGCTGTTTACGTGCCAAGCTAGCTCTCAGCCAATGAGAGGGGCTGGCAGCCATACTTGTATATGACTGAACAAACCTCCCATACTTAGCCTATCATTTTTCAATATTTTTAATAAAATGTTAATTTATGAATAACGCATCTCAGAATGAAACAACGATCATAGAATTGTTGTACGTTATACTGAGACTTTGAATATGCACTGTGCAACCAGATGTGAAATAATTATATGATTTCTGTTACAATTTGCAGTTTAAGCCAATGAAAATGCTGAATTTTTGTAAACAAACGAATAGATGCATCATATGAAACCACAGAATTCATGTGTGTGTGTCATAAAATTTGTATATAATATGCCTACTATCTATGCCGACAAGGGATTTAGTGACGCGGTTAGCGTGCTTGACTCAGGATCAAGTGATGGCTCGAGGTGTGGGAACGATTCCCAGCTCAGTCAACAAAATATCCCCGGCACCCTTCGGCACGGGTTCGTATCGGTGCCTGGAAAATGGAAGGGTAATCGTGTACCTGCGCTTGTCGCTTGAAGCTTCAAAAAAGACAAAAGTACACTTAATCATGGACGGATTAAAATTAACAAAAACACATAAACAGCAACTAAGCAAGGAAACTAGCATGTGTATTCTGCCATATGTGAAACATAGATGTATAATAATAATAATAATACTAATAAAATGAAGGCCTTCCTCTGGCAACGACTGTCCACGGCGCTGCAACACTACAATGCAGTATGCTTTCGCGGCACGTTCGCTGACATGGCATTCCAAAGATCAGGAGATTTATTTTAACTACTATATTTTATCTTTACTTCTTTTTTAAACACAATAAATCTATTTTACCATATTTTTTAGCCCAGGGTCGTTTACCACCCAGGGCATTAAATATATAATAATAATAATAATAATAATACTGATATATCCCATACTTAATAATTATGCAATTAATTAAATCCTACTTTTCATATAGAACTTATGTACTTGAACTTATATGCTGAAGACATCTAGAATTACTTTTGAGATACATCTATTTGACACATTTCCACTCTGCAATTTCGGCTAAGCAATTGACGGTTTATATTTATTCCAGAGATCTGGGAAATCTGAAACATAATGTCGAAACAAAATATGCCTAAATGTGCCATTATTGGAACTTAAATTATCATTTACAAAATTAATACACATGGCATATGTCAATAAAGAAACAATTGATCAATTTTTTTCAATTGAATTTTTCTCATCAATCAAATAAAATCTCGTTAGCACATCAACAATTCAACATGTGCGGTTTTTCCAAGGATACTGTAGCAGCTCGCATAGAATTTTCGATTTATGTCAATTTATATTCTACTTTGTCCAAGATTTGTGAAAAATCCCCGACCCAGCCTAATATTGAAGGAGCAGTATCAGAATCTGCAGCTTGTGATATGTCTGAAGCACACTTTAATGATATATGCAGCTCTGTTGACTCACATTCTGATGCAAGTATGTCGCTAAAGTTTCAAGAGTTGATCATGCAAAAGTCATAGGTCTGCTGTTCGAATGATGGCATGAAATTTGATCACAATATATTTAACGCTACATTAATTGACGTTGCAATTTCAAAAATTGACTATGGCAAATCTATTGGTATTGATGGGCTTCAAAAAGAGCATTTAGTTAACGCACACCCGATACTATATGTAGTTCTATCCAAGCTATTCTGCCTAATGTATGCTATTGGCTACGTACCTAATGAATTTGGAAGTGGTATAATTATACCATTGCAGAGGGATACTACGCTTAAAATTGCTCAACATATAGATAACTTTCGAGGCATTACGGTCAGCAGACAAATATTTGGTCTAGCAGCCGAGTTATTCAGTTTTTTGGATGTCACATTTTGACATTAAAGCTTTGTATATGAGAATATAATACACAGCTTATCGAATCTGAAAAGTAGAGTTGATGTGCAAAAAAGTGAATAACTCGGCTTCTAGACCAAATATTTCAATGAAATTTGGTACGAATGTGTTCAATTGGACCCTGGATGATCCTAGAAATTTATATTACAAACATACCCAGATGGCGAAATTATTAACAAAATTTGTAGGGGGTTCTTATTTTTGGCGCACCCTGTATATTTATCCTATATTTGGACATTGATACCTTGCATTATGCGCTATTTATTTGCACCTGCGTCGTTGATTTGTTTGTTCTCTCTTTGTTTCATTGCCTTCTGGTGAATAAAGATTGATAAATAGATAAATTAATCAATCAATTGGTGAAGATTTTACAGCTGGTTCCTCACCCGAGGGCGATGTCATGGACGAAAATGCTTAAGTTAAGGCATATTAGGCCTACTCAGACACTACTCTACAGCTGTAAGCAAATGTAATTGTTGGTGAAAGACATGTGTGTGTCTGTAGGTAGGTGTGCACATAGCTGATGTGTCTGTAGGTAGGTGTACACATAGCTGATGTGTGTGTGTAGGTAGGTGTGCACATTGCTGATGTGTGTGTAGATAGGTGTGCACATAGTTGATGTGTGCGTAGGTAGGCGTGCACATGCCTGATGTGTGTGTAGGTAGGTGTGCACATAGCTGATGTGTGTGTAGGTAGGTAGATGTGCACATAGCTATATAAGTGTGTGTAGGTAGGTGTGCACATAGCTGATGTGTGTGTAGGTAAGTGTGCACATAGCTATGTATATGTGTGTGTAGGTAGGTGTGCACATAGCTGATGTGTCACACTTTATCAGGCCTGGCACAGCTATAGACTTGGAAGCATCCAGTAGAGGAACCACTGTATATCTCATCGATAAGGTAATGCTTCTCTGTGCTTCATCTTAAAATAAAATAGTAGTGCAGTAGGTTAGTGTAAAAACATTTCACATCCGGCCCCCAGCATGAAAATTTGTGGAGACTGTCATTATTAGTTATACTTTCCAAATCAAGCGAGACCCAAGCTCCAGGTATCGACAAAGAGACGATATTGCTGATAATCCAAGATGGCTGCCAAAGAATGCAAAAGCTGGATTATCTCAAGAAGTTCAAGTGATAGAGAGGAGATTTTGGTGTCTAGGGTATAGTTTTCTGGGTCAAGGAATCCAAATAACATATAGCCAATATTGTGGAATAGTCTCGTGACCATGAAATTAAGGATGGCTGCCATTATTTGCATAAGCTGGATTATCTCAAGAAGGTCAAGTGATAGAGAGGAGATTTTGGTGTCTAAGGTATAGTTTTCTAGGTCAAGGAATCCAAATAACATACAGCCAATATTGTGGAATGGTCACGTGATCATGAAATCAAAGATGGCGGCCAATGCGTGTATAAGCTGGAATATCTCCAGAAGTTTAAATGCTAGGGAGGAGATTTTGGTGTCCGTGGTATGGTTCTCTGGGTCAAGGAATCCAAATAACATATATCCAATATTGTTGAATGGTCACGTGACCATGAAATCAAAGATGGCTGCATCATGTGCATAAGCTGGAATATCTCCAGAAGTTTAAGTGATAGAGAGGCACTTTTGGTGTCTAGGGTATGGTTTTCTGGGTCAAGGAATCCAAATAACATATAACCAGTATTTTAGAATGGTCACATGGCCATGAAATCAAAGATGGCTGCCATCGAGTGCATATAAGCTGGAATATCTCGATAAGTCTAAGTGATAGAGGGATGCTTTTGGTGTCCTGGGTATGATTTTCTGGGTCAGGGTATCCAAATTAGTCCAGGCATTAGGTATAGGTGTAGAGGTGAAAAAAATTGTGTCAAACTGAAATTTGGCAGACATGATACTGATACATATATAAGTAATAACCAGACAGTTCACCAAAATCTTCATGAAGCTTCTCGAGAAAACTCTTAATTTAGTCGTATATTTTCTATTCACACATGACAATTACACATTCTAGTTTCCTTCCTTAGTTTGTGTTTGTGTCATTTTTTTTACTTTTTTACCACTCAATGATTAGTTGATTACCACTTAATGCTTAGTTGATTACTCATACATTTGCCGGTTGATAGCGCACAATGCAGCCAGCGGAGGTACTGTCACTGAGGTTAATCATATGCACAGGCTGTTGAGAACTCTGAGGTTGTTCAAATGAAGCAGACAGAGGTTTGTTGAGAACTGTGAGGTTGTTCAAATGAAGCAGGGGCTTGCTGAGGACCTTGTTGAGAACCATGACGTTGTTCAAATGAAGCAGACAGAGGCTTGTTGAGAACTGTGTGATTGTTAAAATGAAGCAGAGGCTTGTTGGGAACTGTGAGGTTGTTCAAATGAAGCAGGGGCTTGCTGAGGACCTTGTTGAGAACCATGACGTTGTTCAAATGAAGC
>JAQFZF010003888.1:0-10996 GCA_034695365.1 Enchytraeus norvegicus
GGATGCCACTGAGGTGGGTCGGGGTGGGAAAGGGGGAGGGAAGTAAAATTTGTGAAATGTTCTGTAGAAATTATAAGCCTTTAAGAATGACCTATTCACTAGCGTTCAAATATAATGCTTTCGTTATACGATCAAAGCAATAATTAATGCAGGCATCGTACGTGCCAATCTTGCAGAAGTGTTATTGTTGATGCTTGACATCGGGTTTTGTGAAGTTGTTTTAAAAATAGATTAAAAATAGTCTCGAGATCTTTTCAAAGGTCTTGATAACAATATAGACTATGGACTATATCTCACTAGTGCACTGCCAAATACGTAGCTAGGTCCAAGGTACATTTTCTGAAGCACAGTCTGCTATCACGTTCACCAATGAGCACTCAATCGATCATAAAGCTGATCCCTTCAAAAAGGCTATGTCTTTACCACACCCAAAATGTAACCATTTTCTCGGGAATATATAATATAGCCTATTCTGATTTCCGAGATGGTTTCCCGTTACCTTCCCCAGTATGAAAATGTTTGCGTTAGTCAGCTTTTACGAAACATCTTCAGTTTTCGGCTATAGTTTATTCTTAAGTTTCCCCGATTCAACACGGGCAATGATGTAGTATGATAGATCTGATGAATGGTTTTTTACGCTATATTTAGTTGTACAGTACATGTAAATATCATATATAATTATGACGTGCCATTCACTCAATCAATTTACTAATCACTTTACTAATATCACTCAATCACTTTACTAATTGTACTATTTTGTAACAGTATTACATTAATTGTTCGTGTCATGTATAAATTGACATTGAGTCTTCTGGCTCGACTGCAGCTCAGGTCTTAATTTCTTAGGTCTCGAGAGTTTTATCAAGGTCTCGAACCTGGTCTCGAGTAGACTCGAGAGCTCAGTGACAAGGGCTCGAACTTTTGGTCTCGAGATCTTTTCTAAGGTCTCGATAACAAGACTGTCTGTTTCTGGATTCTTTTATTTTTTGGGGGGGAGAGGCGAGACTGTTGCGCCATAAAATCAATTTAAATTTGAATGGATGGACGTCACTGCTCAGACGTCCTGTGAGGCTGTGCCATGCTTTGACCATCGCTCCTAGTCAATTTTTTGTGTCGTCTCAATGAAAAAGGTGGTGTGATGGTCCGGCAACACGACTATGCCAGAGGAGTCTCTGATTATACCAAGGATATTCTATTATCTGATATGCAATATTATAACCTCCTTGGATTATACCAAGGATACTAGTAAGTGTTATTTCAACAACAACCAAACTTGTAAGTAAAAAGTGGCAGCAGAGACTATAATTATTTGGTCTTATTTCTTTATCATTCTCTCTGTTTACAAATCTCGACCTTCACCTTCTAAAAGGTATTTAAAATATTTTAATTTTTATAATAAAATTCATAAATAAAAACTTGTTAAGAACTGTTCTAAATGCTTCGTAAATATAAACTATACAACAAGTTGTCATAATGGTATCTACAAGTTTAATGCAGAAAATAATAATAAATGTTTGCATTTTTAAAACTGTAAGAAAAAACTGTAAAAAAAAACTGTAAAGACACTGTAAAAAAGTATAAATTTAAAAAAAGTAAAGAAGAATAAATAATTGAATAATTGTTTAGAACATTATTAAACAATTTTGTGAGTAATTTGACTTTTTTTGTAGTAACTGTTCTATTATAAAATTTAACAAACTTCTAGATAGTTAAGTTGTAACCTTATACTTTAATGTGTTGTTCCTGGCAAAATCATTAATGGATGTAACTTGGCCGTCATTGTAATATTGCATAAATTTGTGAGTAATTTGACTGCTTTGTAGTAATTGACTAATTGTAGGGTTTTTACTTGTACTGTTATAAAATGTAATTTAATTGTAGCCTAGATAGTTAAGTTGTAACCTTATACTTAAATGTATTGTTTCTGGCAAAATCATTAATGGATGTAACTTCGTCGTCATTGTAATATTGTATGTATATATAATATATATATGTTTATATAGATATAGATATATTACATGATGATGTGTAATTGTGTGAACTTTGTGAAAACTGGTGACTGTAAGTTAGAATTAACTTTCTATACCAGTATAATTATGTTAAGTTAATATTATTCAGTTTACGGTGAAATGCAGTAATTCATTATTATATTGGTTTATATAATGTTATTTTACATTCTTAATCAGAGTCCTTGAGTTTTCTAAAAACGATTCAATATGGCAAGGATTGAATCTTGGCTCGTCCGTATCATGTGAAACCCTTGGAAAGGATTGATGGAGTAAGAATTATACTTCTTAAAATAAAATAATCTTCTTCATTCAGTTGTCCTGCCGGTTACCTGCGTTGACGTTCATTTTTTCCACAATGGAAAACCACCTCAGAATGCTATATCTTCCTTGAACAAAGGCATCATCGTAGGGGTGGAATATTCCAAGCCTTTGTGATGAGACGAACTTATTGGGTTTGTTGGTGTGTCCATTAAAGAGCGAGATAGTTGATTGTGTGTATGAATATTTCCCACAAAAATTGAAACAGAAAATAACAAATTCACTACAAGTTAGCAAAATTAATAACACAATTAAGAATAGTCTAAATTTAATTTTTAAGACCATTAAAAAGTTAACATACTAAATATAAATAGTAATTCTTAATCTATCAATTCTCAACAAGGGTTTCACATCATGCGACCTTGCTGCAGTGGCGGAGACCTGGTCTCGGGTTTGGGAAGACTAACAGTGGCGTAGAGATTCGAGAAGGGGGGCAGAGTGGACATAATTATGGCCCCAAATCTTTGTCTACTCTATTGATTCTTGTGATTTGATTTCTTATTTCAGTTGAAGAACGGTAAGGCCCAGGTGAGCATCACAATCAAGGACCTGTTTGCCCTCATACCCATGCAATTCACCCCGGATAGCATATGGTCAATGCTGCCAGGTCGCACTGTGGTGGTCACTGCCAGTGTGTTAGAGAATGTAACAGGGATATCACAGCAAGGCAACTCTACAGTGCAGTGTAATGATGCTCGATATACTCTTGCCTTTCTCAGCATTACTCCAGACAACTTCAAACCCGCACTCATATACAATGCTTTTGTAAGTTACTGATTTTTAATTTATTTTTAATTTAGATTAATTAAGTTAATTTACAATGACAGTCAATTTATCATTATCTAAATTATATTTTATCTTCTTTTGAGGCTACCGTCATTTACAGAATGGGGAATAGGCTTTTAACTTTTTTACTCTTTTTGTGAAAATAAATGGAAACATTCAGAGAACTCCATTATTTACTATGAAATCGAATCGCTGAATGCCACATCACAAATACTTTATCACGAAATAGTTAATTGTATAATATGGAGTCAATATTATTCGTTTCGTTATCGACGTCAGGAATGCATACACCAATAATCCAATATGTCACCCGCCCACCAGAACAGAGCTGAATCTTTCTCAGTTACTGTTTTAGTGAGAGACGAATGCTGGAAGAGAATTGAAACATTGACAGCTGTTGTCATTGCGACATTACATTGTGTAATTATTGTATTACTCTGCTTTACTAATGTTGTCCTCTAACTAATGACATTATAATTATACTGCTGTCGTTGATGTAGCCGTTAGGCCGCCAAACTGAAACTGACGATAATAGTTTCGGTTGAAGCCGTTCTTCTTTCTTCTTCTCTCACGTATTTTGCCAGATCCGCGCGTTGACGATCATGGTTTACCATAGGTTTTTACTCTCGCGGATCTGATTTTTATATATACTTCTTCTACGTTCATCCAATCACTGAGACTTTTTTCATAGGTAATTATTTGTCTTTCTATTCTAACACTTTCCTTCACAGATCAATGTTTTCGCTTATGATTATGCTTTCCATCTATTTCTTTATTCCTTTTAACATGACCATAAAAGCTCATCGGCCATTTCCGCACACCATTTATTTCTCACATTTCTTGTTGTTTGCCATACTATGTAAAACTTCTTCATTTACAATGTGTTGTGCGTAAGATATACACAACAATCTTCTGAATGCGCAATCTTCTGTAGAACCACATTTCAACAACTTCCAATTAGAAATAATGGTAAATTTCTGTGTTACACTTACAGATCCAGTTATCACAGGTAGATGGGACAGCACCCGTGACCGCAGACATCATGAGTGGCGGTCAGTATAGTAACATCACCATTGTCCTCACTTACCAGAGCGCTGATTGGTCGAGTGTTCAGGCGGTGACGAGGTATATAGCTGTGACTGATAGCGGTTATATGATGTTCAGCATTAACATGGGCAACCAGAATCTTAGCAGTGTCTCTATATCGGTTAGTATCAATCAATCAATCAGTATTTCAGTCAGTATGTCGGCCAATCAATCAATCAATCAATCAAGAGAAGAGACCAGATAATATCGGTTAATTAAGAGACCAGGCCTATTATCGTTGAATTAAGAGACCAGGCCTATTATCGTTGAATTAAGAGACCAGGCCTATTATCGGTTAGTGTGAATCAATCTATCGGATCAGATCGGATCAATAAATCAATCCGCCAATCAGTATGTCTGTCAGTCAGTATTTCAGTCAGTCAACCAGTCAGTCAATTTATCCATCAATCAATCAATCAACAGATGAGAACAAGCAATCAGCAATCAGCAATCAGAGAGCAGTTAAATGCTGTTAAGCATCGACATAGGGTCAAAATCTCAGCGTGCCTATCGGTGTGTATCAAAATGGTTATCGGTACCAATCTAAGAGATCTATGATTGAACATAATCATTTAATAGGCGCAGGTTAATAAGCTAAAATCGAATTCAAACGTCCGGTTCCTCACTCCGTAAAGCGACATCAGGGAAGTACACTACTGAGGTATTTACGCAGCCGAATAGGCAATTCAATCTAGCTTTCTAGTCGCAGTCAGAGTCCTGACAATATTTATGTTTATTTCAGGCGACATTTATCGACACTGTGGCTAACAGGTCTATCACAGCTTACAAGACAATCTATCCCTTCAAGTCACGTGACAACGAGGGCGTACAGATCTCTATGTCAGGCAGCAGTGGCGCCATTGTGGTAGGTGTCAGCATTAGTATTCTGCTTAATACAGGGAGGAGGGATTTATGGATATCGGTATAGTGTTCGCCTCAAAAGCAAGTGACCCGGGTTCAAATCCCGGGTCAATCGATAGAAAGATGAACACAAGGGTGTTGGTAGGTTGGTCGTGTACCTGTGCAGGCAGCTAGTGACGCTATAAAAGGGCAACGGTACGGTTAATCACGGAGACTGGAGTTGTTAAGAAATATCAAAACACAAAAACAGCAACTAAGAAAGGAAATTAGTATGTGCGTTCTGTCATGTGAAAATACACGAATTTAAAAAAAAATAAACGTAACAGTAAGCTAAATGTACACCATAGGTCAGAATTGATCCGTAGGTGTTTATCATCAATCTAGCAGAAAGGTCGCCAGCCTCACTTTAAATTCAAAGCATCGTACGCCAGATTCGTGTTTGCCTTAGCATCATCTGCAGCAGTCACCTACTATACGTACTAATCATTACTTCCTATTAGCCGACTTGCGAAGGGATGGATAACTTGGGTGATTTCAACGTTGTTTTAGAAGACGACAAATGAATGATTAAATAATAATAATAAAAATTATAAAGGTTTCACGTCCGTTGATTCATCAAAGAAGATGTCAGGATGATGTCAATATCAGATCTAGGTATAGACTGCCGTATGCGGCAGGCCTATCCATAATTTGTACGACATAAGTGACTCTATGTGTTGTATAAATACTATTTACTTAAAGACACACGTGTTTATGTTTATAGCCTGACATGGACGTGACATTCACAGTGAAGACAACCGTACCAGTTAAGACCTACAGCTATGTGGTAAGTGTTGCTGCATGCTTCAATATTTATATTTGTAGGCTTTGATGATCCAGCGTGAGAGAGCGTTTAGTAACGTCTTGAATGTGGTATTTAAAACAACAGGGATCCATCATGGATTCGCAACTCGTGAGTTGCCTCTTTTCCAAGAATCCCGGAGTCTCCATTATTTTAAATTAACATTTCACATCATCCTTGGATGAAAAAAGGACGATAATATCTTACTTGTTTAAAGGCTAAAGACTAATTCAGCTACAATTTCGTTGCATAACGGCAATATCAGTGACGGGTAACCCTGGGATTCGAACCGTGAATTCTTGAAGCCCCAACTGGTCGAACACTTAACCGAAATTGGACAACCTCAGTTTAATAACTGAGGTTGTCTGAGGTCATCTTTTTATTATGTCAGATGCTGAACAAGGGCACCAGTGTGGTGACTAGGGCAGTGACAGAGACGTCCCCAACAACTGATCACTCATTTCACATCTACTTCAGCGCTGACCTGGCCCAGCAACTCTCTCCCTCTGTCACAGTGGTTGTGTACTACATCAGCACTAAGGGTGAGATCATTGCGGACAATCTCAAAGCTACTGTTGATGGAGCTTTCGCTAATAAGGTATTTGCTCTTTCATACTACTGAATTATATATGTTGGGTACTTTTAACGTCTAGCTCAGAAGCGCGAGGCTTCTCTTCAGGACGTCATGCTACTTAATTTTAAATACTATCTAGTATAAATTAGATATACTGCTAGTACATTAGGGTGTCCTGTAATAAAGACGATTTCGAAGTTGCAACACATAAAATAGTCATGTCTTTCCAGAAAGAAGTCGAAATTAAATTTTTAAAGGTATTAAGATTTTAATTTATTAATTCGGCTATGCTGAAAACGAAAGGATTCGATTATTTTCTAAATATATTGCTTCGAATAGTGATAATGCAAAACTTCCTGTATCCCCATATTATTAGAGCATCCAGTTTAACATTGACTGCATCATTGTACAATGTACAGTGTACACTGTACACTATACACCGTGGTAAACTATACACCGTGGTCCAAAAAGTAAGACAGACTGTTTATTTCAATCAAATGTTTATTTACATGAAAACGTGTGTGCCTTTAGCCAATTTTTGTGCGCCTAACATGCGTGCCCCCTGCTAAATGTGTGAAAAAATTGTAGGGATTGGGGGGCGGCCCCCCAACAACATTTTTGGACCCACCCCCATTTTTTTTGTTAGGGTGGAGTTAGGTTTTTTTTTGTTAGGGTTTATTAATATGGCAAATTTTGAGTGAGTTTGTAAAAGATCTTGAAGTGCCACATTCACCTCAAACTTGGTAGGGGTATGTCTGCGGTTTCGCATTTTTTGATTTTGTACTGTTTTTGCAGTTGGATATCTTGTGAAAGGTATGTCCAATAGTTTATCACATGACACTGTTAGACAGGCTTTTTCCTGATGAATGAAAGGATATTAACATCACGGACACAGGGCAAAAACTGGAAAAGCCAAAATTTATTTAATACTCATAAATGCTAAGGTTTTTGCACTTTTTGATTTCTGTACAGTTTTGAAGTTGAATATCTTGTGAATGGTTTCTCCAATACTTTATCAGATTGAACTGTCTGACAGAGATTTTCTGTGATGAATGTAACGATATTATCATCACCGACACAAGAAAAGCATTGGATAAGCCATAATTTACAAAAGAGCCAAAAATGCAAACAATTACGTATGAATTGAGCGGATAGCATTTTGTAAGATGTCTCTTTCCATAAGTAAAATATCTTATTTTCTAATAATTGATCAGGTTCATCTAAGACTCTTTATTGACCACCAGGTGGAGGATATTCCAAAATGTCAATTACACTACATAAAAATTGGCAAATCCATCATTAATGACAGTAACAATATAGATAAGAAAATATACACTCAATTCCTGGTACCGCATAGCTTATTTTTATATTTACTGTTATTGAAGACCAATTAATATCTTTAGATAATTGTGTTATTACTGATTGGTTAATGGTTATAACGATTAGTTTTTGGTGCTTAGGGTACTACACAGATCTCACAGTCAAGACATACAGTAGTTCATTATGTGTAACATTTATGTCATCAGTCTCACATTTGATCGGTGGTTAATGAATCAGGGCGATGTTCTGCTTTAGTGTTAAAACTTGGCATTAGTTGGCGAGATTCCAACCTAACATGAATGAACCAATCTCTTGCTTTTATGCCACAAACTGTACCCGATGCTTCAGCTATCAACTTTACAATTTGAGTATGGTACGGATATCTGTGGAAGATGACAATCGGAACGTCAGGACTAGAGACAAATCTTTTCATATCATTGTGAATTGTGATCCGTTGTTGTGAGGATTGGCAGTTTTGAGATTCGAGTGCTATGTTAATCAATCATATCTAGTGTATGTAATCACCATCCTTGCAGGTTGTCTTGCTTTTAATTACAAACCACATTGGTGTATATATTTACACATTGTAAGTTACTAAAGCTGTTCAGATTGTGACATGGATCCTCAGTTGAAACGTTGGCCTCTATATTAGAAATTCAATTGCAGTTAACCATCTATAACACAGGCCAACACATAAATTGGTGCCTTAAAAGTAAGACATGTTTTTAAGTAAATTCGAGGCGCTTACTCCAAAAATGTTACCAGCTTTTTCTTATCAGCTCTAGTTTTGAAGATGCGCATCCTAAAGTTATCTTATATGTTAATAATACTACATTTTACACTGCCGCTAAAAATCGTACAGGTAAACGTTTTATACAATTTTAATACCGCCGTGTAGAGGACTATTCTGTGAATCTTTAACTTATTATATGTAGCGTGTACGTCAACGTTGGTGGCAGTCAGTAGATTTTACATGAGACGCCTATCAGAATTTTATTTACTATTTAAAGTCATTTCTATGACGTTACAAATAAATATTATACCAAAACAATATGGTGTGAAAATGTTGACTCAACTGTATGTCGATATCTCCAAATCTAGAGCTGATACAGTAAAAACTATGACATTTTTGGAATCAGCACATCAAATATATCCAAGAACAGTTCTAATTTCAACTGAACCAAACAAAATAAATCTGTCTTTACATAACAACAGGCTGCACCAATTGCCATCTGTTGGTTGCGTCTGTAACTATATCTCCAAATCTAGAGCTGACACAGCAAATCCGACGATATTTTTAGAATCGGCGCGTCTATTATATCCAAAAACAGCTCTAATTTCAACTGCACCAAAAAAAAAATTGTTTTTTTGTTGGCCTATGTAATGAGAGAGAGCTCCAGGATTTTCTTTAGATAAAGGCACTGGACATATTCCTTGGGAAACGGCTTATCATAGCTCAAAGAGATACTTATGATATATGCAGAAACGCAGATCAGCAGCAATCATGACCAGCAGATCTGATTGTATCATCGTGAAGACAACTAAACTAGAGGTTTCTCACAGTCAGACATGGCCTTCCCTAGATATTGTACTGTCTTTAGTCATTTTAGTCTATTGTCAACTTCCAAAGATATTTATGCCACACTCAAACTGAGGAGCGCTGCAGTGTGTAAAGTTGGTAGCTGAAGCATCGGGTGCAGTATGTGGTACAAAGACGAGAGACTGGTTTATTCGTGTTAGCTTGGAATGTCTTAACTAATGCCACTTTCAACACTAAAGCAGAACATCGCCCGGATTCATTAACCACCGATCACATGTGATACTAACGTCATAAATGTGACACATATTGAACTATGTCTTGACAGTGTAGTCTGAGCATCTCTTAGTATTAAAAACTAAAACAATGACCGTTAAAATACTAAGCATAATATCCGTTGACCAATCAATAACCATAGTTATATATGTAAATGTATTAATTAGTCTTCAAAAATAGTTCAACTAAAGTGTCTTAGATAAATTGGATAAATTATAAGAAAAAAGATCATATTTTACTTACGGAAAGACAAAGTGTTATCCGCTCAATTCATACGTAATTGTTTGTATTTTTCGCATTTTTTGTAAATTATAGGTTATCCAGTGTTTGTCTTGTGTCCGTGACGTTAATATAACTACATTCACCACTGAAAAGTCTGTCCAACAGTTCAATGTGATAAAGTATTTGAGAAACCATTCGCAAGATATGCTACTTCAAAAACAGTACAGAAATCAAAAAGTGTGAAACCTTAGCACAAGATATTCAACTGCAAAAATAGTACAAAATCTAAAAGTGCGAAACTGCGACCATACCCCTACCAACTTTGGGGTGAATGTGGCACCTCAAGACCTTTTACAAACTCGCTGAAAATTTCCCAACATGTCAGAAAAGAAACGTCAAAAAAATTATCATTGCTGACGATCCACCCTACCCACCACCCCCCCCCCCCCCAAAAAAAAAATTGGGAGGTGTGGGTCCAAAAATGTTGTTGGAGGGTCGCCCCCAACCCCCAAAAAATGTTCACACATTTAGCTGGGAGCACACATGTTAGCACACAAAAATTGGCTAAAGGCACCCACGTTTTCATGCAAATAATCATATGGATTGAAATGAACAGTCTGGCTTACTTTTTTGGACCACGGTGTACAACTGCACTACACAGTACTTTGTACACTACACTACACTACACAACAGTACTACACAACAGTAAACACAGTACACTACACAACAGTGTACACAACTGCAACAGTTACAGTAGTACACTGATGTGATAGGCATTTGCTATAGGGTATTTTTATCATCCGAACAAAAATTTTGATAATCGGTGAATAATGTTTTCAGTTTATAAAAATTGTATAGGCTTAATATTGATAAATTTTAACGCTTATTTCTGAGAACTCAGCATGTCTAAGACTACCAGAGTGCTAGAAATCATTAATAATAATTAATAATCGTGGGCTGGTATCGTCCTACCGGCCCGCACGCGGCCTTCATTCGTCCGGCACTAATCTCTTGAAGGTGTCAGACGTTCGGACTGAGGTGGGCGGAAGCTCAAAGCTCGTCTCATCCCACCTTGGGTCTGTACTAGCGGATCTTCTTGCCTTGGATAACGGACTTGCACTGTTTTGGATCTCGCTTTCTCTTTCGGCATGTGTATTTGCAGGAGT
>JAQFZF010003889.1:0-10995 GCA_034695365.1 Enchytraeus norvegicus
CACTGGTTAGGTCTCGATATTTATCCAGTTTTCTGGCGGCCGCAATTTCAGCTGCCCCTCCTGCAGTCACCGACGTAACATTAAGATACGAGTGTGCAAAAGTATCAATCACTGTGACGTCATTGATTGATTGATTGATTGATTGTTTGATTTGATTGATTGATTGATTGATTTGATTGATTTGATTGATTGATTGATCATAGGCGTGTAAGCTGGGCAGGGTGCAGCATCTGCAGCACCTCATGTTCTACGGGGGGGACATGAACGCAGTGACGGATGGGGGAGACACCCCCCTACATATCTGTGCTCGGTACAGGGAAGAAGAGGGCGCCAGGTTGTTGATGTTTAGGGGGGCTGATAAAACCCTATTGAATGTTCACGGTCACACCCCAGCCACTGTGGCTCATGAGAGCGGTCATAACCATCTGTGTGATATGATCAATGGCTTCAGGCTTGATGAAGTTGGTAAGTCGCGCTTGCTATCTATTCTTCTTCTTTCAGATGTCCTGCCGGCTTCAGTCGCTGACGGTCATGGTTTTCCACAGTTCTCGTTCTCTTGCGATTCTATCATAATTCAAAAACACAATTTGCTTTTTCAGATATAGCAGTTAAAGCAATTGTTGAATTAATTAGCTGCATTGATCAGTGACTCTACCTGTAATATCTTATTTTTTCAGCTGCCAGCGGCCTACTAGCTTAACCAATAGGATCTCACAGGTAGGGTCACGTGATCGATGTGACTAATTAAACAATTACTTTAAATGCAATAGCTAAAAATGGTTAATTGTGGTCCTAGGCTGCTACGCTACTTTACTCTCCGTTGTCTATTTATCGCTATACTGCGACATTTTGCATAGATTCCATTATAAGCTTTTTCGAAGTTTACCGACTATATAGGGATTTCTTTCAGAAATCGTTATATTATATTCATTGGAAAATTTCATTTAATTGACAAAAAATTAATAACAGGTTGACGGCGTTCCTCATGCGGTGTTTCAACTTTTGGCTCGATGTGCTTCATACGTCGACTTTTGAAAACGACGTTAGACTAAGTGCCATGTTTAGAAATACAAAATTGGCTCTGATCCTACTTACTAATTCGCTCAAACGAAACGCTCACTAGGTCAGTAGGTCAAGCAGTCCTATAATAGGCCAGCAAATCAACAATATCAACCGTTCACCCATGAGATTGGAGTCGGGTCAGTCGTAGCACTTATGGACTATAACGTATATACAGGACTATTACAAAAAGGTCAGCTAATATTTTGAAATAGGGCCTACAGGTGTGAAATGTTGCGCAGATATGACAGGCTCTCGTAGTAGTTTTCAAATAAAGAAATACTTTTTATTTGTTATTTTAATGTAATGTTTTAATGTTTTAATATATTTTTAATTTATTTTTGAAAAATTTCGCAAAAAATTTGCAAAGTTCCGTCCAACATCAAAGAGGTCAATTCAAGAGGTCAAAGAGATTCAATATTGAATCCTAGCTACGCCTTATTACTTGAACTAGAACGTTTTGTGTATCTAAAGTTAAATTTGTTGTATTACTTTATACTTTATAGACCTTGGAACAGCAGTGAAGAACGAAATAAGTTTTTTAGAGCTTGAGACTGTGCAGAATTGTCGACGATAGATGTAATGTCTAGCTTTTGTTTTGATTGTCTGCAATGAGTTTTAATACCACAATGACGTATGAAATATTTTATATATTAGTTAAGTATTTGGCACTGTGAATGATAGTCCTATTGGTAATGACCTCTCCCATATTTTTGCGTCTCCCTTCCAGGAGACCAGCAGCTACTGAATAAATCCTAATATCTACTCGTTTGTGTTGCTATAAGTTGAAATTGGAATGTTTTTGTCGCACTCAAAACAAAATATGACAAATTACACAGGAGCTGATCCCCAACTTTCATCGCTGCACGCTCTCACATCTCATTGCTGCACACTTCGTACAGCAATGACAAATATCTCTAAACCGACGGCGAGAGCGCCACCCCTGCAGTACACCAGACTTGCGCTGACTTTGCAATTTTCGGTAGCTGTCACTCTACATCCTAATGGTTACCACCATTGCTACAAATTAGTACCAATTAACTGATAAACGAAAGGATGGAGGGCTTGGTAGGCCTGTTGCCTATCCAAGCATTAGCTCTCTGATTGACAAATAATAAATAAATAACGAACGGTTTAACGTCCGGTTCATCATCTGACGACGATATCAGGGACGTCTCAAACAGCATGAGTCACACCAGCTGGTCTACCCAAACGCAGCCGGAAAGCACTTATGCTAAAAGAGAAAAGGGTGCAACACGGTGCATGTCCATTTATCCGTAAAAATAATGATTATACTAATTTTAAAAATCTAAGGAGGAAAGTAATGAGTCTTGAGTTTGCAACAGAAAGTAGATATGGTGGTGCATGATCGAATGTGAAGAGGTAGCGCATTCCATGTTGTTGGAGCTGCGAAGGTGAAGGAGGGTCTGCCATGGCAGTACGAATATCTGGGACCGTAAGAAGGAAAGAATCGGAAGAACGGAGAGTTCGAGGGGATTGACAGATAGAAAGAAGATCAGTCTGTTAGGAAGGTTGTCTATATTGAGGACTTTAAAGGTCAGTACAGCAACCTTGTACTTTATACGTTGAGAAATTGGCAACCAATGAAGGATTCTAAGAAGATCGATGGAATGTGATTGTCGTTTAGTAGTGTTGCAGACAACGCGGGCTAAATAATTTTGAACACGCCGAAAATTGAGGTATTTGGTAAATTGAAAAAAAGGAGTTGAAGTAGTCAAGTTTTAAGTGGACTAAGGAGTTTGCTAAGATGATAGCTGAATTGTTATCAAGCGAAGAGTGAATTTGACGCAATTGTCCGATTTGAAAGAATGAGGCTCGACAGATGAAAGAAATATGCCTTTTGAAGCCCAAATTCGAGTCAAAAATTACACCTAGGTTGCGCACGGATTCAGTTGGAGTGAGAGATAGGTTTCTGAAGTATACAGTAGAGTCGATGACTATGGAACGCTGTTGATTAGTACCGGTAAGGAGTTATTCTGTTTTGAATGGATTAACAGCAAGGCGGTTTGCACAGAACCAAGAATTGACCAGATCCAAAGTCGACGAGAGCTTAGCAAGAGATTGAATACAAACTTAACGTCTGCTTCCGCACCACAAGGATACTGTCAGAGACGGACCCGGTTAGGAATTGAACCCATGCCTTCGAATTTATCCATCCTGCGTCGCAGGAAAGTGTTCTACTAATTCGGCCCTCTAACTCGGACATATGTAATCCATATATGTGCCTATAACTAGTCAATAATTAATTTTAGATTGGCATTATTATGGAGTGATTTAAATTATTTATAAATATGTTTCATTCCAGTGCACTGTCATTTGTCAGGTCTAAGTCACAGATTAAAAAATATACTTATTAAGAACGAGCATATCTTCGACTAACAATCTGACCCCATCACACTTAAATATCTTGCTTTTCATATTCACAGAACAATATTATTATGTGTTATTATTTCAGGGAAGGAACGACTTTGCGATATTCGTCATCACTCGAGAGCTGGGCATATTGAGCTGGGATGAGGCTTTCTTGTCGATGCGTTCTGAGTTACTTCCTGAAAGAATAAGAGCCAAATACTGCTCTCTGATTATCAGTAAGATCTGATGAATCCACTAATTAAACTAAGTATTTCATTAGAAATTAGATAAGCGATTCATAATAACAAACAATAGCGCATAATGATTCATATGTATAATAATTAACGCCATGGCTAAACCGTCGCCATCGTCGTTATCAAATAAATATTAGAACTGACACACTCGACTTTACTTCACACTCAGTTTCCTATGTTAAAGGCTAAAGTCGCATTTAATGTCCATTTTTGCCGCCTAACGGCTACATCAGTGACGGATGAGTTCTTAATTCGAACTGTGAACTTACGGAACCCGTATGACTGACTGGGTTCCGAATACACGGCACTCTATGGTTGAAAGGAAAGAGACACAGACTAACTCAACGTTAAACTATGACAGCTCTGCACATGTTTGACACGTAGGTCTATTTATTGACGTGGGCACAAACTACTCAGTTCTGGATCATACTAATCTATCGTTCATATACGAGGACGTGCTCTCACCGGGGCCTAACGCTGATGGTGACTTCGTGAGTATCGGTTGAATTTCTCTCTATGATATATGCAGGCCTATTTATGCCTGAGTAATGTAAACCAACTTTAACATTTAATTAGTTATTTTGGACTATTTAAATTACTTTATTAATTTCGGTTTTACCATTTTAATGACTTTTTTGTTTATTTATTTTTTCCGTATATATTCACACATGACATAGGTAGATGCTAGTTTCCTTCTTAATTGCTGTTTTTGGTAGTTTTTAATTTATTTTTCACTCTATGATTAATGATAACTTTGTCTCACATAGCGCCCTTAGCCTAGGTACACGACAAACCTTACAGACACCCTGGGTTATTCTTGTTGTTGTTGACTGACCCGGGCTTCGAACCTGGATCACTTGCCTACAAATCAACGCTTTATCAATGCGCTAATCCCTTCCCTACCCCATAAATAATTACATTAAGTTATAGACGCACTGGAATGCTGTAGGAATTCACGAAAGTATTAATTAATTTATGTAATTGACGGTTTGCTTTGCTTGCAGGTCAAGAAGTCCATTCCAGCTATAGAAAACTGGCTTGCGCCGGAAGGGGTAAATTTTTAATTTTTTTCTAGTTTTCTGCATCAAACTTATCAAACAGAAGTTCACTATAGGCTACCTGCATAGAATTCTGTTTATAGATCTATTATACAGACATGTAGGATTATACTTCTGTCACAACAGGGTATCGCCATCGAGTTTCAGCTTTCAGTACCGGTACGTACCGGTACGCTGATTTTCTCTCCATTGTGAATGTTCTAGTTATAACATATGTCATTATATTATGTAGTACAGCGTTTCATTGGTCTGTATTGTTACAATCCGTAAATATACACATATTGGTCCCTGATGTCGTCGTCAAATGATGAAGCGGACTTTGAATTCGCATTGATTGATTGTTTGGTATATTTTCAGATAATCAAAGACTTGGTAACACTGTTTCCTGTTATCAGGGATTGGATCTCTCAGTTTCTCATGGACATCAAGGATATGACGGCTCTGCAGATCGGCAGAAATCAGCTCATTGAGCAGGTATAGAAATAAGCTCATTGAGCATGAATAGATATCAGTTCATTGAGCAGGTATAGAAATAAGCTCATTGAGCAGGTTAAATAGTGATCCTGTAGGCCTATCATCATGGTAGTGTATGTTACATTCTTGTGTCCATCTATGTTCTATAATATCACGTCATTCACGGCGACACTCCATGGTCTAAGGACATCGTTGCGGCCTCTGAAACGGGAAATCGCGGGTTCAATGCCCAGTTTTGGACACCCTTTGAGTTGCAGGCCTTCAGCAAGCTGTTTTAATCTCCATTGCTATATTAGCAGCAGTCGGTGCACGTTTGCCAAGACACGCTCTGGCACTACAATTAGCTAGCCGGATTTGGAACTAATCCCATATATCAGGCGAGATAGCCGTGATTCGGTTGTTGACGTATTTTTAGTCAGCTGTGAATGACTGGCTGCAATTTGTCAAAACTAAGTGACACAGACATTTCTGAATGACAGATATTAGCTTCTTATTCCTCCTTCAAAGCTTCATCTTATTATTAAATTTTAGTTCAAACAATGATATCATCAACAACAGCTGTATCAATTTTATTTATTTTAGGTACTTCGTCTGTTCCACTTCCTCGTCAAGTTTGGCTACTATGGGAGCGAGGACATCAAGGCTCTGCTCAAACCTCTGCTCCTCATCCTCGAGTGTAAACATGATAAACCGTTCCCTCCGGATAACGAAAAGGGCGGTAAGTGCGAAATGTGACTAAAAATGTAATTTGACTACCACAGAATTATTTCTATTTTCATGAAGTATTATCAAAATTACTAAACATTATTATATCCTCATATTCAATTCTTCATCGTCGATTAATTCGCCTAAAGTAAATCATTTTCATATTGCACGTCCCTGATATCGTCGTCAGATGATGAAACGGACGTCAAACCCTTATTGATTGATTGATTGATTGCAGTGTTCATTCTCTTGCACATAGCTGCGGCCGATATTCGTTATTCATTTTTCTATCTGTACATTTATCATAACATACGTGTACTGATGTACAAATGTATATCTTCGAAAATCGATGCTAAGCGTGATATCAAGCTTTTGAGTAAACAGAAAAGGAGAGATTTTTTTCCATAATAGTTGATTTAGTTGATTTATATATAGTTGATTTAGGATAGACTAGCGGTACTATAAAGTAAACTTTTGATTTGTTGATTGATTGATATTAGGCTACACTAAAGAATCACAGAAGATTGTTCAGCTCTATAGAACTAAAGACAGATTTGAACCAAGCGCGCAGTGTGAGGCTGTCGTCAATGCTAAATATCAGTATGTATTTTATGGCACCTAAAGAATAATTATCAATAGACCTATATGTACAATGTACATAGATCACATAGATCACATAAATCACATTTAATTAACTTGCATAGATCACATGAGTCACATAGATCACATAAATCATATTATATATTACGTAGATCGCATACGTCACTTAGATCGCATAAGTCACATAGAGCACATAAATCACATCGATCACATCTATCTCTCTATCTCTAGTGCACTGCCAAATGGCAGGTCCAAGGTACATATTCTGAAACACAGTCTGCTATCACGTTCACTAATGATCATTCCATCGATCATCAAGTTGATCCCATCAAAAGGCCATGCCATACACCTTAAATGTAACCTTTTTCTTGGGAATATATATCTGACTTCCGAAGTGGTTTCCCTTGCCTTCTTCAATATGAAAATATCTGCATTAGTCGGCTTTTACGAAACATGTGCAGTTTTCAGTTGGTCTATTCTCAAGTTTCCCGAATCCAACACGGGAAACACATAGGTCCAAACACGACTCGACCTGATACCGCACGAATGACTTCCTGAATTTCTGTTGATTTTATTTGTCAACAACGACAAGAAAGAAACATCCGCAACTTCCCACCCTTTGTTGCCTTTTAAATTTTCGGCTGGGCTCCCCATGGCCTCCCCTATAGACTAAGCTGCACAGCACTCTGCGGCAAGAAAAGCAACAGGCCTTGAGTTTAGTATAAAAAGACTTGAAACTTATTAATGCTAAGCCTCTTTACTATCGATACAATAATTGACGCTGATGTTCAATAAAATACTAAACTTACTAATGATTGTTACAGAGCGATGGAGGTGTTGGATCTGTTGCTAACATTTCAGTTCAACTCCCGCCTCGAGAGCTTTATCGCAAAGTTCAAAACAGCAGAGCAGGCGGAGCACAAGAGACAGAGCAACGTGTTCATACCTCTACTTGCTGAGACGTTCGATCCCTTCGATCAAAATCCGTACGAATTCCCTTCTCGATTAATTAATATTATGTTAGAGTGAATCCATAATTGATGCGATAATAGCCATGATGTCTCTATTCACAGCAGGCTATTAGATCCATTTAACAGAACTGGTGCTGTGATCCCGGTTGGATAGCTAAGTCAGTAGCACGCTTGCTCTGTAAGTAGGAGGCCACCGGTTCGAAAACCAGTCGGGTCCGTCTCTGGCAGTAGCCGTGGATACGGAAACAGACGTTGACCTAAGCTATACAGCCTTATATATCTAACTAAACTTTTACATGTACTCAATAGTAATGAGTTCAGTGTGTTCGCTGCTCCTTGGACTACGCCTTTCCAAGACGCATTGAATGACTAATATATGTAATTGAGGTAATTGTAGAATATTAAAAAGTTCTTTAATTGCTCATAGAAATTATTAAAATGGTTTAATAACTTATGAAGTTAGTGAAATGGGTGATGTTATAATTATTGTCTTGCAAATTGATGTGTAGGTTTGCGATCAGCTTCCAGAAGAAATGTGTGCGAGAGATGAAGACGATGTTTGACATGACAGCTTACTTCGACACAGATCAGATCACGTCCATACTCATGGATCTCTCTAACTATAAATACGATAAGATGATCAATAAATCATTGCTACTCCTCAATAAGTTCTACTCCGCTAAAACCAAGCTGTTCAAACTGGCCATCAGGGCAATGGTATGACTTCATTCATGTGTATATAGGAGAATCTCTTGATTCGTCATGTCATAGACAGGACAGAGTGCTAACCAAATATCATAAAAGAGGAATGAATCGACAACTGCATGTGTTTACTAAGAGCCGACTAACGCAGATACTGCATAGATAGTGAAGGACAGAGTGGTTTGTACCATAGCTTCTGTGTAATATACCAAATTGGTCTCATGTTTCTATCCAATTCTGTGTTATATACCCATGTTGTGCTACCCATGTTGTGTGTATCCATGTTTTTGTACCCATGTTGTTCTACCCATGTTGTTGTACCCATGTTGTATGTACCCATGTTGTTGTGCCAATGTTGTATATACCCATGTTGTATGTACCCATGTTGTGTGTGTAGGTATTGATAACGACAGACTCGTGTCACGTGCACCGAGAAGTTGCGCGCACTATGCCCATACTGAGGAGGTACTCTAAGGCCAAGCTGAACGACGATCAGGTCAAGACCATGGGGGCAGTGCTGGATACATACACCGAGTGAGTGGTGTCTATTTGTATTATCGCTTGAAAGTGTTCTGGTTAGAATTATTTATCAGTTGTATTAAATAACTGCACTCTCTATCTGCGTATCCAGTTCACTGTTGGATGTTTGAAATGATAAAAGCTGATATTTAAAAAGACACACAACATAAAATGAATAAAAGTGTAATTACAACCAGTATGTTGTATTGATTTAAAATATATTATACGATGATGTTTTCATCAATCCCATTCTCCAATGAATATCAGCAAACAGTTTCTCAATAACTAATTAGAAGCTCAGCGCAGAACTGGCAGACATCTTCCACAATCACAATATACGATTGATTATTGAAATAAATTCTTATACAAAATGACAATTCAATTGTAGACTTACTCTATGCTAGTGAATGTTAGACCAAAAGATTTGAAGCTGTTGAAGTGTGGTTCTACAGAAGACTCTTGCGTATCTCTTACACAAGACACATTGGTAAAGGCATGGGCTTTTAGATGGAATCAATTTGATGATCGATGGAGTGCTCATTAGTAAGCGGGATAGCAGACTGTGTTTCAGAATATGTACCTGCCATTGTCAGTGCACTAGAGAAAGAGAGTTGACAACTGAAACTTCGCTGGATTTGCTTTTTTAAAGAAAATAACAATAAGTAGGCCTTATTCATAACATAATAATTTGTGTACTTAATTTGAACCAATCATAATTGTATATGGCTTAACTGTAGAACTTACTCATAAATAAATTCTATTCATAATATTTTCTGCAAAAGTTAAGAGATGAAGTAATCACATTTTAAGATTAAAGTTAAGCTAAGTAACCTTCTTATGTAACTTTAAGTTCATAAACTCGACCGTAGACAAATAAGCCTTGAATTGTGAATAAAGCTGTAATTGAGTCCATTAAATAGGTCTAGTTTGAAAAGACATCAAACTAATACAAGGAGCTGATGATCAGACAATTGATGTGACTTTTCTGTCTTTGTAAACTCATCCGTTTTCAATCAGGGAGGTTAAACACTAATGTCTCATAGGATGAAATTCTACACAATATTTATCACGTCTACTTTTGGTTCTGCAATTCTCTGCGAGCCACTTGTGACGCTTTCAGGATCTGATCCCTCTCCTTCTTCAATTTCTTTATTTCATCTTCTTTAGCTGCGATCAGCTTGTCATCCTCCTCTGTTCTACTTGCTCCAGGTTTCTTCTTATTTTTCTTTTCATCTTGAAGTTTGTTCAAGTCTTCTCTCAGCTTATCATTCTCCGATTGCTTATCTCGGATCTGACCCTCGAGTTGCTTTATTGCTTTGTTCTGGCTTGAAATGGTTTTCTCCAGGTCAGATTTCTTCAAAAGCAGATCGGCATTCTCACGATCTAGATCGTTGTTTGTTCTGGTAAGTGAGGAGTTCTTGTTCTCGAGCTCATTGAAGCGACCAGTCTGCGATTGTTTCTGACTCTCAGCTTCAGAGAACCTCTGGGAAAGCTGCTGGTTCTTACGCTCCAGCTCGTCTTTCTTGGCCCTCAGTGCTGCTATTTCTTTCTCATAATCGGAATTCTTTTTGGATATGCGAGTGCTAAGGTCGACAATCTCACGCAGATTCTCAATAGCGGGTCCTTCTCCTTCCACTTTCCTACGAGGTGACTTGTCTTCCTCGGAGTTTTGCTTGGAGCTATTCTTGGATGATTCCTGGTTGGTGGTCTTTGATGTTGGCATCTTCAGGATAGTGCAAACTTTGGCAGCACGATAACTACTCACAAAACTGAGTCAAACTGGTAAATCTACAAAACTACATAAAAATTGATACATGATTTATTACTGTGCACATGTAATTAATTATAATAGTAGGCCTATAATCGACTCGGCCATCCCGGTTGGATGGCCGAGTCGATAGCAAGCTTGCTTGATAAGCAGCAGGTCATGGGTTCGATTCCCAGCCGGGTCCGTCTCAGACAGTATCCCTGGGTACGGAAACAGACGTCAAGCTTAGCTTTACAGCTTTATATAGCTGCAGTAGTCTATAGGCTACAGGACCTAAGCTATGATTATAGATGATATTAGGTATTATAGGCAAAAATGCTATATTGTGAAATCACGTGCGCAAAGGTTGACCAGGGTTGAGGTTATGACAGTGGTCCGAAGCTACGGCTATTTTCTGGAGGGGTTTAAAATTATTCAGTGAGTTCTTTCATAAAAGAGGACGCACTCATTGAGTCATCCCGCAGTGCCGAAAATGCGGCCACTCGTACAAGGCCGCATTTTTAATTAATTAG
>JAQFZF010003890.1:0-10995 GCA_034695365.1 Enchytraeus norvegicus
TTGCCCGACCCCCCCCCCCGTGCGGACGTCTTTTATGGACGGCCCCTTACCAAGTTTTCCCCAAAAGTGTTTCCCAGGGCTCCCCTCAAACTTAATAGATCTGCCACTGTACACAGTTAATATGGCACTGTGGACTCAGCCTGTCCGAGAGAATTAATTAGACTATATTTCTATCTTATAAGCGATCTTGCAGAGCACTGAATGGATATTAATCTATCCATTCAGTGCTCTGCAAGATCTAAGGTCCACGCAAAAATCATATAATTATACACAGTCAGCTATCTCGGTCATTAATGAGCACATTAATCTATATTGCTGCAAGATTTTTATATGCCTAGTGGTTAAACACTGCGCATATCAGACTAAACACTGAGCACTTTAAAATGTTAATCTCGTTCCAGCGTTTTGTGAACAGAACCCAGGCTCAACCTGCCGCTGATGATGTCTTTGAACAGCAGAACTGGTGTAATATCTGCCAATATTTAGCTTAAATTGTGTTGTTATATTGATCTATTTCCAAAGGTTATGAAAGAAAATTATCTGCTTCCACTCTTTTGTTGGGGAAAATAAAGTAGAGGTCAATCGAAAACTGCACAGGTTTCATACATACGATCAATCAACGCTGATACTGAGGTGCCTACCTTTTTTTGTTAGATGAAATTAATCTGTTCATTTACTTAATTGTCTAATTCAAGTTCTCAGCTTGAAGGTCCATGGCTCAATATTGTAATGTCTGAGATGTCACTGTAATCCTGAATCACACATGTCACGTACGTCATCATTGGACGTGGATACCAATGTTACACATATATAATAGTAGTCAAATATTACAATAAATTATAAGAGAAGTCTTCATAAGTGTGACATTGCCTTAAATAACTGTTTTAACAATATATTGCAATTTTATGGTTCATTTATTATTTATTTTATGAACATTGTGTATATTGAACATTGTGTGTCTGGTATCTGATTCATGGCATGTGTTAGTGTCCAGGCCTAGCTGTCTGATTTTGAGCTATAGATTAAATAACAATTATTAGCAGTCAAACATTTCAACGTTCAACTTTTAATATCAATGCAGGTAGACTGTAGAATTCGAAAGAATAAATAAAATAGCTAATTCTAAATAATCCGCCACCTGATTAGAGGCTGTAATTCTTGACACAAATATATTGCTACAGGATTTAATATGACTAATAATTACTTACACAATTGTAACAGAAAACTGTTATATGACAACACTTAATACCTGCCAATTTAGACTATAGATCGGATATTCGAAAACTGGGTAGTGACTAAGTAGGGGGTTAGTGAGATGCTGTCAGATATTTGGAAGATTATTAGATGTAATGAAAAGAGACTTAAACTAAAACAAAAGAGAAAAAGAGAGAAAAATAAAATATCTATGTAAAAAATATTTTCGTCTACATCAGCGGTTCCCAACCTGTGGGTCGCGACCCCACGTGGGGTCGAATTGGGGTTGCCAGATCGTGATGAAAAAGTTCTCAACCCTTCCTCTTAGTCAATTCTGGATAAAGCGCTTGTCATCACAACCAGCTCTAGCTAAAATGGTACTTTTAGTAAAGTACACTACAGTTTTCTTGTTAAGAAAGTTTAACATTAAATTTAATTTTTATTGGAGTGTCCTATACTGTTATAACGAGTGAGGTCGGCGATCACTTCCTAAATTTTTTTGGGGTCGACTATTGCATAACGTTGGGAACCGCTGGTCTACATAAATATCTAATATAAGCTTATATCAATATCTCTCTGTCAAAAATGTCACCTAGATTCCTAGAATCAACAGTCAACATCCTTCCATTGAATTAGCTGTGTATATGTTATAGGTGAAAAGTAGAAAAGTCAGCCAAAGGCGAACAATGCGGTGATTAAACTGGAACGGTTAAATGTTCACGGGCCCCTTCACTTTGGTAGGGCCCTGGAACGCTGCTGCTATTTTTACTGGGCCATGGAACGGCGTTCTGCCTCAATTTAACCACTGGGAACATGAGACCTTGCACTAAAAATGAGATATATGGTGACATATAGTCTATAGATTCAGAACCACTACAATATAGACAATTATAATTAGACATACATAGCAATTAATTGATTGAGATTTATCGTCAGTTTCCTCAGCTACAGATGATCCAGTAGATTAATTAAATTGATGTCAATTCTGATAAATAAAAGTGACACAGAAATTACGAAAAGAATAACATTTAACACAGAAAATATCAAGTTCAATATATTTAAAGTCAATTCCCTGATCAAAGCTGATAAATTGAAAATTTAATTTAAAAATTGTCACATTAGTTAAACCTAAAGCCATTCAATTGTGTTCCACTGGCTCGAGTGTGTACGACCCGTCGACGATGATTCCTTTGGGCGACGAAACAAACATAACTATTGAAACCTGATTCCTTCGAGCATGAAACATAAATAGCAAAACAATGCCGAAGAAATAAAGTCCTTAAAACATGACATATAAATAGCAAAACAATGTCAAATAGAGAAATGGGGGGGGAGTGGGGAGGCACCATAGTAGGTCCCTAGAGTGTGTTAGTCTCAAGTCATCCAGGATCTAATCCCAGGTGAGTCAACAATTGAATAATTCCAGGGTGTCTGGAAGGGTTATCGTGCTGCAGTGAGGGGTAGAGTGATCTGCGTCATGACTTTTATGTACTTGACCAATTGGACGTTCAAATTCCAGAATTGCAGAAGCCCTGCCACATCGGTTGTGGTACATAACAGGTTAGACTACTCTACCCAAAGCGTAAGATTAATCATGGAGTGGTAAAAATATGTGTGAAAATACATTTATTTAAAAAAACTAAATCATATTTATAGAAATAAGGGCGACCAAAACTCGACGTAGACTTGAAAATTCGACTAAATAACTAAATAAAACTTATGAGTACAACGTGAAAGCAAAAGAATAGTTGACTTTTGTAGGACAATGTAGGTACCAATGTGCAACACACAAAGTACATTTACTTGCGGCCTACATGTGATATGTTAAAATTGAATTATTATTATTGATAACCTAAACTTTGACGCAGAGATCAAATAGAGTAGCTCACAATGAGGATTTAACGTTCGGTTCCTCACCCGTAGACGATGTCCGGACAATACACTGTATACACTGAACGGTATACACAAACGACAGGAATGCAAAACGAATTTGATGCCAGTTTCATTCTCTTCTAACGCTATCAGACAAATGGACAGAGACATAGAAATCGAAAAGCATGAGGCCGGAGATTAAATAATAACTATGCTATATCACTGCATAGATCCATCGTCTGTGGGAAAGATTAATCAACAAAACTATTGATATATCATGAGCACATGAAACCAAAATATTTCTCTAATGATAAAAGTTGTAAAGCTGTAAAGATCAGATTGATGTTTGTTTCCGTATCGAAGGACACTGTCAGAGACAGACCAGGCTGGGCCTCGACCGGTGACATCCTGCTTATTGAGCAAACGTGTTACCGACCACGCTATCCAACCGGGTTATATAAAGATACATCAGATACCAATACTGAAATCATTAAATCACAGTGGAAGAGGTTGAAATACACATGTAGGTCCATTGTAGAATTATTGATTACACAATAAACAAGTTCAATGTTGAATAAAGAGCTATATTTGGTAAATGTCTGTTGAAAAAATAAAATAAATAAATAATAAAAAGATAAATGCAAAGCTATCAGGTGGTTGGAATACAGACGTGTGTAGTTTGAACGCTGGTTCTGCTCTTTCTATTGTGATTCAGCTCACATTAATACATACAGCTGAAGTAATTACTGGATGATTGTCAGTATATGGGAATGTTAACAAAACAATTAAATACAATTTTGGTTTAACGTCCGTTTCATCTTCTGACGACGATAGCAGGGACCTCTCCATCAGTACTAACTGGTCCACTCAAACGCAGTTAGCAAGTACATTTATCCACAAAACTGATAAAATATTAAAAGTAAAATATCTCAGGAGGTCAGATATGAGTTTAAAGCATACTGCAGAAAATAGCAAGCTTTCCAACACAACACCAACACACTCACCAATCATAGAAACTATGCATGTTACGCATTACAAAACGCAAACTTGTTACGCAAACTACTTGTTACGCAAACTACTTGTTACTTGTTACGCAAACTACTTGTTACCACTTGTTAACTACTTGTCAACTATTTGTTAACTACTTGTTACTTGTTACGCAAACTACGCATGTCACACAGGGGAAACAACGTGATCAACTATATATAGTCGAACAATTGTGATCAACTATATATATAAATATATATAATATAATATATATATCTTGGTACAAGTTGATATAAGATCTAATACATAAACCGATATTGATATAACGTGATAGATAAATAACATATTATACCAAAATAATGATATTACTTTTGAGATCCAAATATCCATTATCCATTTTGTCAACCAGGGTGATGTCAGGGATATCTCTACAACAATTAACACGTAATAATTGCATTTCATATAGATGAAAAAGGTTAAATTGACACCCGTTGCTACTGTTAGCAATGGATAGTAAAGCAGTTTGATAGATATAATACACAAATGTAAGAGATATGAACGAGTGAGATCATGAACAAGATCAGCTTAGAATGGCTTAACGTTATAGAAGATCGGTGGGTCGTGTAGGCTGCATGTGGTGAAATGTAGTATTCGAATTATAAAATAGCTAATGGGGGTGCCAGAAACATATTGAGGGGAAGGGGGAGGACCCGGGGTGCAAAAGCCAAAGAACATCGGATTTAACCAAAACTTCGTTATTTTTAAGGGTCCAACACCCAAGAACGCCGCCAAGAATCGAGGGGTATTAAGTAGACGAATCTTCTTCCGTAATTCGAGCACTGATGATATGTTTCACAAAAAATTGGAATATTGCTCTAAACAAGAATATAGGCTAAAACACAACAGGTTCATGTAAGTCAAGTCGACTAACAGCTTCTTGGTAAACAAAATATATAAAGCTACATGTAATTTTAGCAGCTGTTTCTTATCCAATGATACTGTCAGAGGCAGACCCGGCCGGGACTCGAACCCGTGACCTCCTGCTTATTGAACAAGCGTGCAACTGACTACACTTTCAAACCGGAAAAACATTGATATTCATTTCATTATCTGATGAGGACATCAGGGACGTCTCTAACAGACATTATAATAATAAATTGTAACACATAATATTATTATACCAGACCGTCCAACCACCAACCAGCCTTGATACAATACTGGCATTGAAAGAGAAAATACTTAAATATTTGTTATGAGATACCAAATTATAATATCAACAAGAATATCAATATAATATCAGAGACGTCACCAACAACATTTCAACTAACCAGTGGTCGAATTATACGAAAGCTAGGGGGGGGGGGCGTATCAGCAATTGATACGGTGCGGAGCCAAACATGAAGGTAATTAGCTGTGATTTTGGTTTTAATTTGGGGATCATGAATTCAAGGATACCCTAAACCTGCACCTTTTAAGGGGGCCGACGATGCTATTAGGGGGGGGGGGGGGGAGAGTATTGTTTGTGAACTGAAACTAACAACTTGTCTACTCAAATATAACTAGTAAATACTACACAATACAATTCAATACTGAAAGAGAAGCAGACAGATGAGGGCAGATATACCATTGCAGAAATGCTTAATTAACCAAAGAATGAAGTAATTAATTGTTAAATTTGGTAATTCACCGATTGAAGAGGCAATTCATCGGTGACTGAAATTATTGACTGATGACTGAATCACATCAGAGATTTATCTACAGATACAAGCGTCTCTCTGAGAGACCATGTACGCTGAACAGCCAAAGAATGTCACGCCTCCGTACGCCAACTGGGCGAAATCTGAACAGCCTGTACAACACACCAGAGTCAAATACTGCATTCACTGTGGTAGTTGTTGGGGGGTTTAACTCCAAAATTGAAATTTCGACCCCCCACCTTTCCCCAAATTTCGACCCCCCAAAGAAAAATATATGCCAAGAGGGTAGGCTTCTAACCTTCTGCCACTAGTATTTTGTTACTCTCACACCGGGCTAATGTCCGTAATTAAAGGTGGAATTGTACAGGAAATAAGGAATTTGAGTTGCATATCTTAGTAAAAATTGACAGAACAATTTGACCTTTTTTGCCTGCGACATTTGTTCAATCCTCTCAAGATCACAAGTGTTACTATTCCCCTTGCATTATTAATGATATCAATCAATCAATGAGGATTTAACGTCCGGTTCCTCACCCGAAGGCGATGTCAGGGACGTAATAATAATTAATATAATAATTATATAGGCCTATAATAATTATTGTCATTAGGTTTCTAAAGGAAATTTTTTTCGGGAGATATAAATTTTAATTATTGTTGCTTCTCAAACTTTTGCAGAACTTTATCAAGTCACAGAACTGTCCTGAAAGAGAACAGGGGTCAACAGTGGTCAAACACTGCAAGTCCATTTATCCATAAACAAGCAACAATAAAATTTTAATATCTAAGGATGAAAATGATTTTCAGCTCACTCCATAAAGTAGTAAAGCTCAAACAAAAACGAAGATGAAGTGCATAACGTTTGATATGGTCAGTGCAGCATAAGAAAAAGATCACCTGCCAACAGCACCATTGATTTAAGTAGGAACGGAGGGTAGCTTAGAATTGGAAGATCGAATAGTGAAAGGCGGTTGATAAAGGACAAAAGATCAGCAAGATAAAAGGGTTTTCCAAAATAAAAAATTTCAAAGGTCAGCAGAACAATTTTATATTTTATGAGTTCAAAAAACTGGCAGGAAGTGAAGTGTTTAAAAATATAATCTAGGCTATTTGAGACAACGAGTCCTTTAGAAGAATGGCAGACAACACGTGTCATGAGTTTGAACAAGCTGTAGCTGAATAACTGAGGATTCAGCTATAAGTAAAGTATAGAATTGCAGTAATCAAGTTTGAATGCACCAAAGAGTTGGCCAAATTGTTACAGAACATCTATCAAGCGAAGAATGAATAAGTCTCAGTTATCAAATTTTATAGAGCGAAAATCAGCAAATAGAATTAATGGAAATGTTACCTTGCAAGTCAAAGTTGAATTCAAAAGTTAAACATAACTCCTAAAAACGTCCTGACATATGATGTTAAGATATAGATAATCAGTACTAATTGCACCAGTGTTATTATGAGTTTTATTGTAAGAAAAGTATTTCTAATAATTTATACACTAATATAAGCTGACAATACCTACCCTTTCCCGCATGGTGTTCATCGCAGTAGGCATCCAGACATTGTTTGAATGTCTTGTCACATGTAGACTTAGCATAGTTGCACGTGTCATAGCAGATGTCATGTGTGTTGCAGCATGACGTTACACCTGGGTACTCCTTCAATGAATCCATCTACAACAAACAGTGTTTGACCAGTGTTGATTGACCCTTGTTCACTTTCATGACAGGTCTGTGACTTGATAAAGTCATGTTCTATATAACAAATCTTTGAGTAATTTGGTCCGTACTGTTGTATGAAGCTGAGACGTGGTTGTTGACCTCGGAGGACGTGCAGTGATTGGAGGCGCTCGAGATGTGGATATGGAGAAGATTAGAGAAAGCTTCTTATAGAGAAAGAAAGACCAATGAGGAGGTATTAAATACGGTTGGCAGTAGCGTAGCCGCGGGGGGGGGTGCAGGAGGAGCGGCCGCTTACGCCGTTTAACCAGACATGGGGCCTTTTCAGGAAACATTTTTTATATTCATGGAAAGGTAGATTTTATAGGCCTAATTAAATCATTTATTAGTTATAGTTTGACAACAATAAGAAGTCAATCGGAAGCAGTACGGTGGCTGTCAACTTTTCATAGATCTACATAGATTTATAGACCTATTCCCTCAACACAAATTGTGGCCTGTTAAGGCCTACTCTAATTGTCACAGAAGGACTAACTATCTGTAATTAATAGGATCTGCTGTTGAATTTAGGCCTACTGCATTGCCATGTTTTGAGTGTCTTTCGGGCCTACTTTTAGTGTTTAGGCACATAGGCCTAATGAAAAATACAGATGTGTAGGCGACAGTAGGCCTATGCATTGGCTAACGGATGTAGGCTAATTATTATGTAGCAATGATGTAGGGAAATTTTGGAGGGGGGATAGAAAGAACGCTGATGATCTTTTATTGGTGCATTCAGACTTATCTATTCTTCGCAATATGGATCTAGGCAGTGGAGGATCCAGGATATTTTGAGAGTTGAATAATTGTTTTGGAGGTTTTTTCGCTCACTTTGTTCGCAATATAGTAAAAATATACCCAGCAGCGTTAGCAAATCTCTTCTTGAACTCGCTCTACTATCGCCATTACATGTGAATGTTTTGAAGGAGACCTAAAATTGTTCTCAAGAAATGCCGATAGATATTTTTTATTTTAATTCTAAACTGAAGGGGAAGAGTAAGAGTTGTCAAATTTGCATAACATGCTGAATTGATGAAAAATAATCAAATTGATGGAGCCATGCCCATTTGCCTCCCATTTTCCCTCTAATATGCGCCTGAATCTAGACCTTTCAGAAGATCGCTGGATTTTTGTACAACATATGGCAGAAATTTTAAAATCCAGGGGCTGACCATAGCAAAATAGACAGATTTTTATGCATAATTTTACAAAAGAATGCAAATCCAATTCTCCATGCTGCCGCCTACACCTCACCTTCTCCCCCACCTTAATCAGCCCCTGGTAGACTTACATTAAATAACAAACCAAGATTTTTATTATGTTTCTTATTTGGCCTTTTTTATTTGTTTTCGCCCTTTGGTGCTAAAAACCGGCTATGCCACTGATGATTGGTGAATGCAGAGTGTTAGTTGAAACGATCAGAAGAAGAAAGAAAAATTGGATAGGTCAATGTCCTTGACATCGCCTTCGGGTGAGGAACCGGATGTTGTATTGTATTGTATTGTCATGTTTTGCTACTATGTCGAAGGCATGAAAAAGGAGATTATAGAAGAACTGTATAATGAAAGAAAAGAAAGATAAAGGAACCATACAGGAATGTTGGATGATTTAGAAGAAGGTGGAACATAAGTGTTGCAATGCAATGAAAAGTTGATGAGAGAGCGAGAGAGACAGAGTTGTGGAGGAATTCCTGGGACCTGCCATTTCACAGAGAACTAGATAGATAGATACAATATTATCATAAATACTTTGTTACACAAATTTTAAAATAGGTATTTAATAGTATATTATGGCATTAAATAGTTAATGGTTAGAGCTCTGTATGCATAACACCAGGTCCAGCATACAACATAGAAATATTGATAGGCCTACAATTGTTCAACATTGAAACCCTCAGGTAAATGCATGTACTTTGAATGCATGATTCAATGATTCAATTTCATGATTCAATGAAAGCATTAAATTATAATATTTAACGATGATTCAATGGATTGAAGGACTAGCACTATTTGGATTGATGGACTTACACCGTTTGGATCTTGCTTTCTCTTTGATCTATGCATTGGGAAGAGGATTTTAGTGGTATAGAACTGCGCTACAGTTGAATAGTCTGCTTGAGACGTTCCTGAACTGGATGCTAAATCCTCATTATATTCTTTGGTATGATAGGAATTACCGTCAAAGCGGGTGAGATTGATCATTTTTGGCACTTTTCTTTATCCTGTCTTTGGGTGTATGGACTTATATCCAATTATTTCGGGCTGATACAGCACCTGGGGTCTCGAGAAGAGAATACAGATATGATTTATTCATTATCTGTATTCCTTCTAATTTTTTTTATACCCCGAAAAGTGATCAATCTCATCCACATTTTGCGGGTGAGATTGATCAGCCATTAGATCATTGGTGCTATCAATCTCTGCTACTTTATAAGGTGAGATTGATTAAATTTTGGCATTTTAATAAGAAATCAGTATAACACAACATATATTGCACATTGTTAGTCCAGTTAAAGCACAAAATAAGCATCATATGCGCAAAAGAAAGCGCCACAAATTGTCACTAAACTAACCTTAAATTATACTCATTAATACATGTCCAATTAAGAAATGGCTTGACTGTATGATACCTTAATGTGACTAGTGTCTCAATTAGTGTTTCAGAACCAAAACATCATAGTAGTGTAAAAAATAATGGTATTGCAGGAATACCATATCAACGTACCATTACTGCACCAAATAAAACTGTTAGGACATTGCACAGAACAAAATGTCTACAGAATCAAGTGTCTTTGACACAATAGCAGAATTTACTGTATGATGATGCCTACAATGTCACTGAATGTCATCTGCAGCTCACTGTTAGTGCTGGGTTCCGCAAGCACCTTGGTTACTTACTCAAATATGTAACGGTATTCATTAGTGATATCTGGTCGGTATTGAAATGTTACACGGATAACTAGGGAAAGTGTTTCTGAACGAAAACATGCATTTTATATATTGCCACACAAATTTGATGCATCATGGTGAATAATAATTTTGATCAATCCCCCCCCCCCCCCCCCGATCAATCTCACCCGTTTTGACGGTACTCCTATATAAATCTAGATTTTGAACATCTTATGGAGACATCTTAGGCATTGAACCTAAGTTTAACAATACTAAATCCTGTTCTATTTATAAACTGACAATAACGTTACTTAGCATGCTGCTTAGCATGCTGTCCGCCTACTGTCATTATAATCAAACTGAACTACAGTCAGATTATCACAATAGTGATACAGCTAGCGCATGCTATCAATTACAATGACATAGATTGGCGACATGTGTCCTATTGTCGCACACGCATTGCCCAGTCTAAAGAAAAATATTGAGAGCCAACATAATGAGATAATAATATAAATAACATATTTATATTATTTAATATTTAATCTATAAATTAATTTGAAGTCAAATCCACATTTTCCCATGAGGGGCCGTCCATAAAAGACGTCCGCAAAAAATTGGCACTTTTTACCCCCCCCCCCCCGA
>JAQFZF010003891.1:0-10994 GCA_034695365.1 Enchytraeus norvegicus
TCTCTCTCTCGCTCTCCTTTTTTTCTTGTCTCCCTCTCTCTCTCTCTCTGTCTTCTACACCCTCATTAACTTACCATACCACAAACCCTGGCTGGAGGGCTCTTTCAATAATTTCTGCACCTGTTTATTTCTCCTCCTCTCATTGGATTTTGTAACTCGGTCGCAAGCTGACATGGACAGAAACTTGGTCGGAGTTTTGGGGGGTCGAAAAAAATTTGGACCCCCATATTTTTGACATAAATTCTGTCATACCTATGCAAATACACAAAAAATAGTCATACACTTAACAATTTCACATAAAAATCTTCATAAAACTCACTTTTATGCCAAAATATCTAAAATTTTGGGGGGTCAAACGATACTCCGACCTCGCCATCTCAAACTTTGGGCGGTCCTAAGTTTCCGCCCATGGAAGCTGATTAAATGCGTAGTGAGTGCATTCATGATTGAAGAAATTAAACTTTTGGTGATGAGAGTGATTTATTATGTTTATCGAGAGTGAGCTCATTGATTTGTTATTTGTGCATTGAAATCAGGATAATGCAGACAAATATTTTATAGATAGAAGCAAATACATTCCCGTCTATTGTCTATTTTCATTTTGTTAAGAAGTCGGAGTATGTCAAATGTGCAATATGTTAATGTCTTGGAGCATGTGACATGTTTTATGTACATTGTTACTGTTAGAGATCAGAGGCACTGAAGAGTTGACCAATCGAAAGCTGTATGTGTTTCGTAGAAGCCGATTAACGCAGTCACTGCGGAAGGCAATGGAAAACCACCTCGGATGCCAGAAATTTTCTTGAAGGGATGATCAGTATACGTGTGGTTAGGGAAGCTTTTGTGACAAGATCAACTTGTTGGTTGATCAATGACGTGCTCATTAATGAGCGAAAATGTAGACGGTGAATGAATTTGTGCTTTGAACCCGCCGACTGTCTTATTGTCCTGACACTGGATAAATAGATCCATGGAGCAAGCATGTTTATTTGTAAGCAATATTTGTATGTAATTTTGCAAGTAATATTTGTGTTGTTTTGTTAGGGAGCATGCAGCTCATTTTTGCTGACCTCAATCGCTCAGAACCAGTTCCTGTGGAATGGATACATGACCCTGACACAAGCTCTAAATGTCGCCGCCACTCCCATATACAACATCTCACTGAAGGCAACGGTAAGCTCTCTTCATTTTTTAGGAGCAACGATAGTACTTACTTCATATTATTTTAAATCAGTGAAGAACAACACAATTCCCCATATGAAACTCTCCAAAATCATTCCCATACTAAAACCCAGTAGTCAAAGTGGTTCGAATTAGCAGGCGGAACGATACCTTTAAACACCCTGTCAGAGCAGCCGGAACGCTCGGCAGAGCAGCCGGAACGCTCGACAGATCAGCTGGAACGGCGTTTCGGTACATTGCGGCTCACTTTGACAACTGCTAAAACCTAACAAAGGTCATAAAGCTGATACCTCATATACAGACCTATCTCATTACTTTTGCTCATTGCAATATAACTGGAAAAGACATTACTACGAACTCTCACCTTCCAATGAAAAATCATCTACAAAACATCACTAAAACCAGAGCCAACGGCTTCAATCAAAAAGCTCCATCAAAACGAACAGTCTCACTTGACGCGAGTAAGGCATTCGATACGGTCAAGATTCATACATTCATTGACAAGTTAAAACATACGGGTTGGCTACTAATAATAGTCAGATTCATACCATCTACAACAAACCCCGAAAAGCAAGCGCACACACTCTCTAAAATAAACTTCACAGCAACAAGCTTTCAGAATAGGAGTCTCCCTAGAAGGAGTTTTCTTTCCTATCCTCTTCAACCTATATATCTCAGACATACCTCAACATCCAACTGGAGTATAACTGGAATCGTATGCAGACGATCTCACACAAATGGCCAGACTTGATAAATAAAAAACGCAGAGTCTGCCCTCCAAGTTTCGGAACATCCATAGTATCCATACTTAAATGAAATATTTAACTGACCAGTACATAATGACCTTCAACTGAATCCTACAAAAATCAATAGGTCTATATTCTGTTAGGCCTATACAGGGTGGAGCATAAAGAAGTGGAACAATATTTGCTTTTGAATAGGCCTATAGGCCTGTTCGAGACCATGAAGTCCAGATACATAAAATTAACAGCTTTTCTTGGCAGGGCAGTTGTACGTCATGTCTCAAAATTTAATCACCTTGGTTCACCAGATGGCTAAATTATTGGCACTGTTGTGTACTTACCTTGATTGTCAATGTTGTTATAGGACGGAACGAGGACTAACTACCAGTACCTGACCATCTATGTGATTGACGTATCACCCAAGCCGCCAAATTTTGTGGGAAACACCGATGGCAACGTCAACGAAATTGCATCTCCTGTAAGTAGCGAATTTATCTCAATAGATTTCTTATTATTTTTAAATTTTCTATGCCATAATGCTAGTTTTTTTTAAAGGTTATGCTAAATTGTATGAATTGACGACCAATGCAAACATTTAGAGTTGATTCCCATTGCCTCTTAGACCATGAGCTTCGCTAATGGTACAGCCCCAGAAGAATTACAAGTTATTTGTCCACGAAACAGACCATGTCTGTTTCGTGATTGGCCATGCCTTGCGTGGTGAAAGCATGATGAAGGAGATTAAGGAAGGAAAGTTTGATGGAGGTAAAGGACCAGGACAAAGCCGTATATGAATGTTAGATGATTTAAAAGAAGGTGGAACATATGATGTCATGAAACGAAAAGCTAGCGGTAGAGAGTTATGGAGGAATTGGACTCCCAGGACCTGCCACTTGGCAGAGCACTAGATAGATAGATAGATTAATTTGTTTAAATTGATATGATGTAAAGGCCCAGGCCCATCTGAAAGCAAAATGAAACAATGATACCGTAACATAAGTCATAATATTATAACTGATAATATAATAAATTTTCTTATTCCAATGAGAATGAAAAGATTGGGAACCATGCGTTAGAGGGTGTCAGCACCACAGCTGGCATCCTGGGTGAGGAACAACAGCTACAACTACTATGACGTCAATCGAATTAGTCCAACGTCTGGAGTACAAAAAGGTTTATAATACCTTTATTATCACCTGCTCTTATTCCCCTTTTTGGACTATTTTCAGTACACGTTTGAATGTGCAAATGTATACGCTATGCATTAACATTCTGCATGACAAATTAAAGCTTCACGCACTAAATTACATTTGCAAGTGACTTACTGTTGACTATTTCAAATATTATAAATTCATCGTTGGTCAGATCACTCCAGTTTGCACTGATGTTCTATGTACTGGTAGCCTTCTAGCATCAGGCTACCAGTATGAAATGTGCCTAGGAGCAGAACACTTTTACTTACTTATAGAGCCACATCGGTTGTAGCATATTGCAGACTTTGCAGGCTAGCTTATAGGCCTACTCTACTCTTCATTCTTTAAAGCGCTCCTGATGCTTAGTTAAGAGTGCTCTATATAAAAGATGTTGATTGATTGATTGATCGAGGGTCATTGGGATCATAGTTGTAAATCTGTTGCGTTTTAAGCTGACGAAGCTAGCTTAGGAGAAATTGAAAATACTATGGTAATAAAATGTAGGCCTACAGTATCTAGCATAGGTTATATTAGTTACATTAAATAATTAAGAATTTTTAGTGATGCCGTTTATAAGAAGAACGCAGTTAAAATTGTGATTTATTAAAAAAAGTGTCTGCTGTCCTATTCATAATTGTTTAAAGTTAAAAGTTATCTAGGCTAGTGTGTGGGCTATATTCATACATTTGGTTCGATCACACAGTGTAAAATAAAAATAGGTCTTTCAAGTATAAGAGCAATTAGAGTTTTTCTGCTTCAATGCTGTAGCCGAGTTTAACGTAGATTTTTCTTCGCCGGAAGCACTCATCCTCAACAGGAGAGGTAGGGATTATAACCGTTCACCAATGGGCAGAAATCATGCCTTGTGCGCTGCACTTAATCAGAATTATTGCTATTGTCCTCAACATTTTTAAGATGATCGTTTGGTTACTATCTTCTTTTGATGCATATCTGCATACTTTTAAACTGATTTAGCTAACTTCGAGCCATTTGATATATTCTACTTTGATTAGGCCTATAGCTATTTGATATCCGTGTTGGATCCGTGAAACTTGAGAATAGACCAACTGAAAATTGCAAATTTTTCGTAAAATCCGACTAACGCAGATATCTTCATACTGAGGAAGGCAACGGGAAACCACCTCGGAAGTCAGAATATATGAATATGTACCTTGGGCCTGCCATTTGGCAGTGCACTAGAGATAGATAAATAGATTTCATTATATATATAGTATTGTATTTCAATCATTAATGGCATATTATTCACTAGGGCCCGTTACATAAACTAAACGACCAGAGCATATATAAACATGTTGGCGTTATAACCTGACCAAGCGTCAGATGACTCTGTAGATAAGCATTCTCAAGTTCTTAACTTTCAAGTTGATTTACGGCTGCGAGGTAAATTAAAAGTTACAAAGGAGTGTTGTTGTGAATAGTACAAAAGATGTCATAACTGAACCTCTGGCCATCAACCTTGCCTTCATGATAGCGAACTGCTGCATTTTTTCTATTCGCATATATTCTCAAATATATGACAGAACGCACATGCCAGTTTCCATTCTTAGTTGCTGCTTCTTTATTCTCTGCCCATGATTTGACGAATCATTGCCGTTTAGAGAGCACAATGTAGCATGCGCCGATATCAACTAACCTACATGTACCAGACCCCTGGGGTTATTCTTCTTGCTGACCTGACCTGGGATCGATCCCAGGTCTTCTTGCTTCGGAGGCTGACGCTCTGACCTCTCGGCCATACACCCATTTTAACGAAACTTTGTAAGAAGCTCTGATCTAAAGCTGAGTTTAACATTAAGCTAAGTTTAAGTTTAACGTCTGTTTCTGTATCGACGGATGCTGTTAGTGACCGATGATAATTATTTAGGTTAATTAATACAATACAATATAATACAATGAGGATTTAACGTCCGGTTCCTCACCCGAAGGCGATGTCAGGGACGTCTCAAACAGACTATGCAGCTACAAGCAGATCTATACCACCAGAAACACACTTACCAATGCATAGACCGAAGAGAAAGTGAGATCCGAGACAGTCCATTAGCCAGGGCAAGGGAATGTAATTAATATAATAATAGACAGATAATGTCTATCTGTTTTGTTGGTTTAACGTCCGAAACCAGACGTTGTCCATCAGTAAGTACGGTGGTGTACTGGGAGAAGCAAAGAATGACAGTACACATACCTGTTCATCAGTAAGTACAATGATGTACTGAGCAAAGCAAGGAACGACACATACCTGTCCATCAGTAAGTACGATGGTGTACTGAGCGAAGGAAGGAACGATAGTACACAAACCTGTCCATCAGTAAGTACAATGGTGTACTGAGTGAAGCAAAGAACGACAGTACACATACCTGTCCATCAGTAAATACAATGGTGTTATGAGCGAAGCAAGGAACGATAGTACACAAACCTGTCCATCAGTAAGTACGATGGTGTACTGAGCGAAGCAAGGGACGAATCTGTCGACTGACTGATACACTGTCTCACCGCTCACGTTACTCGGCAGATAGATGATGTTGGGATGTCCAAACAAACGCGTCGAGTTATCAGCACTCAGCTTACAGCGATATATCACCGGCACGTGCAAGATTCTGCATAATAATAATGAAGTTTAATGTTATTGCTGACTCAGGATGCCAGCTGTGGTGCTACATCTTCTATCTTCTCATTGGGATGTTGTAGGATTCACCATCAGGCTTCAGGAAGCTATGCCACCTCGCAGGGGTAGCTTCATAAAGTTTAATGTCTATATCCTCATCAAAGGATGATGTCACGGACATCTCAAAAGCATTATATCACCGGCACGTGTCAGATTCTGTACAGCACACATTCACCACGAATGCTTTAATTATTATTATTAATACTATTGAAAAGGTGTAGATGGCATATATCAAGGCGTGTCGGAGTATTATCAAGAGCAGATAAATGGTACAATTCAGGATTTGTAGTTGTAATTGAGCGAGCAGGTTAGACGTTCAGTAGGTATGCATTGGACCTGCCATGTGGCAGTGCCCTAGATGACAGAATCCATCAGATAACTTAAAAACTCGACCACCTACCTTGTCTTAGGCTTATAGCTGTCCATACGATTGACATGAATGAACTCAGCTGAAACATCTTTAACCACAGCATTGCAAACCTACGCAGTAATAATGTACAAAGACTATTTCAATAATAAAGTAAAAAAAATATTTGTCTTACTTAACATAATCAAAGAAGCTCGTATTGTTATCGTTAATAGATAGATCTATGATTAATCACATAGGAATAAAAGTAATTTTCTTATACTTGACTTGTGAGTCAGTTTAGAGAGGATTTGATAAATTTATAATTATTACTATATGATCATTTTCAAAGAGAGAGATAGAAAGAAAGAAAGAGAGAGAGGGGGGAGAAAGAGATAAAGAGAAAGGCTTCAAGTACACCCAGTACATACCGGACAGACGTAGTTCTTTGTTACCGAGCACTGAACAGACATCTATAAATATTTAATATCATAATAACTAATAATAATTGGATGGGTTATGCAAAAGTGGACCAAGTAACATCAGAAATATCACAAAAATGGTGTCTATTTCGAGACATCTCTGAATTGTTATTTACTATAATAAATCTATTTCTAGCCAGATATAATAGCACTCTATGACATTGTAAAAAGATTTCAAGTATTCAGTTCAGGATTCTGAAGTAATTTCAAAATTAAATAAATATTTTGGTGGTTGGTCCACCACTTTTGCATAAAAACCAATTAATTGCAATTGTTAGTAATAAAATGTTAATAAAATTGCACAAATAAATCAATAGATAATAAATCAATATCAGTTCACAAATGAGAATTTAATGGTCGCCATCAAGTAGGAAAATAAAAAACATTCAACGAAGATAAGGATTCAATAAAACAATGCTACACTAGTTTAACAAATTTAATGTCGAGTCTTGAGGTCATACATAAAAAATTTCAGTAGACTGAACATTATAAGAAAATCAATATGAAGAAACTAGCAAGATGCTAGCGAAGTGTAATATCGCTTTACAAGCAGGGCCTTAGTGTTGTATACATGCTTCCGATTGTTTGTTTTTGTTTTCAATGACAATTTCTTTAGTAGCGTAATGGCCACCGGCCGGTCTTCGAAACTGCTTTACAAGCTCAGGTGTTATGAGCGACTGTACATACGACTGCTGCTGACATTCGGCGAGTCAGTTTTTCTTGCTTTCCGCTTGGGACGTCTCTGACATTGCCTTCGGGTGAGAAAAAGAAAGTTAAATCCTCATTAATTATTGATTATACTTGCCTCAAGACAGCCTCTACATAGAGTACAGCTGCATGAGCAATGAGCTAACAGCTGAGAGTCGTCCATATCTTCTAGACATATAGCACAACTCTTCCATCCATCTGTCCCTAACGTTAAGCCTCCTTCCTCCTGGGTAGACGTTGTCTCTTCCTGTGTACATCAATCAATCAATCAATCATTCATCACCTCTGCAAGCTTATGGAACAACTTTTGTGAAGGGTAGAGTAGCTTAGCTTGCCTTATAGAAATCTGTAATTGGTGAAATAAAACTTGATACTGGTAACCTGTGTGTTATCCTCCGCCGCATTATCCTCTCCACTCCAGGCCACCCCTTCTTCCCCCTTCACGCCCCCTCCACTACTTCCACCCCCCAGATCGTCTCTAAACTCATTGTGCTGATAGATTATATCGGAGTTACGGTTTAGTCTGGACTCTGCCCCGAACCCCGATGATCTGCCGAACATATCGCTCATTAGAATGCTGCACTGCCCTTCTGTGACTTCACCTAAAGAGACAGAGAAATGTGAATTTATTTAAGATACAGAACTACTACTTATCGTGTAACACCTGTACACATGTAGAATATAGTCCAAATGTAGACAAATGGCCATCAAATAAGTTGAATATTTAAATTTTTAATATAGTATATCAATCCGGTGCATCTCTAGAACACGCTTTCTCGATAAGCAGGATGTCACCAGTTTGTCTCATCCGAGTCCGTCTCTGACAGTATCCTTCGATACGGAAACAGACAGTTAAACTTAGTTTTTACAGATTTCAGTTAGGGAAACATGGCTTAAGAGGTGATTCACCTTTGCCTACTAAATATAGAAATTATACAAGTGTGAGATTAAATTGTACTCCTGAAACATTAAAATTATCAGGTCGGACATGAACTTTTTACAAGAGGAATGGAAAATTTACATGTTGTATGGGAAATTTTACAAGTGGTATGGGAAATGCTGAAAGAGTGAGTTGAACTTGTACCTGTGAAGTACGAAAATTAGCAAGTCTGACATAAAATTTTTACAAGAGGCGCGGGAAATTTTACAGCTGGGCCAAGAAATTTACATATAGTAGAGGAAATTATATTTTATTATACAAAACTACATTAATAAATATAAACAATTAAACATACAAGAGCGAATTTAAGATAGTAACCTGATGCAGCAGCAGAGCAGCATTGGTTGTTAAGCATTGGCGTATCATCAACAACGTCCGTCGCTGCCGAATCATCAAACACATCAGCAGATGAAGCCGCAGCAGCACCGGCCGGTTCAGCCATCGCTTGAGCCGGCTTAGTCAACCCGTCAGCCGCTCCTGCGCCATCAGCGGCTGAAGCCGCAGTGACTAATGCTTGAGAGGACGGCTCATCAACCGGGCCTGAAGCAGCGGCTGCAGCGGTAACAGCCATTGAAGAGAGGGTTGAGGACACGTTGTTGGGTAGGACGGGGGAGAGAGAACGGAAAGAAGGTTGGGGATCGTCGGAAGGTTGAGGAGTTAGGGTTTCGTCGAGAGGCGGTGGTGTTAGCATCTCAAACCCATATATAACCCGGTCTCTGTCGTTGATCGCTTTGATCTGCATCCCATCCTCCTATAATATCCAATAATATATTTTGTTTAAATCTTACTCTATTTGTCTAGGTTATTTGCCAATTACAAACAACAGGCACCAAGATATAGAAATATAAACAAATAATCAAATAATTACAAAAGAGCCTCAAGTGGCTCTGTGAGGTCAAATAATTGCTTAGTCATTGTTTGATGTCAAAATAGAGTAGAGATTGTTATTCAATTTACAGAATTAACGACAGACACAGTTACACAAAACACATATTAACTCAAATTGTTACAGAACCTGGGAGTTTTATTGTGACTACATTAACGAGTATTTGTCCACTCATTCTGTGTCAACTTGTATTATTATAGTGTTATGCCACATTTTGCATTCAGATATGCAAGTGCATTACAATGTTTTACAAGATACAATACAATATCATACAAGAAGGCTTTAATGTCCGGTTCACTATCAGAAAATGACATAAAACGATGTCAGGGACACGCTTACAGCATAAGTTCTACTAGTATTACCGGTAAGTAATAGCCATTGGTTGTGAAGATGTACAGATTTTATATTAGTGCCTTCAGCCTACAACATGCTGGGATGCTACAGGAGCAGCTGTATACTCTCAGTCTCAGCCAGTCGTTAGTTCAGTCAGTTAAATTGTCTGACCAATTAACGACCGCTGAACACCTGGATTGCCAGTAAATTGTACAAAACAATTTTTTTTGGCGGATTGATTTCACATTATCATGGTACCTAATATTTACCTTTTATTTGCACCTTATTAACTAATATTTCAACATTAATAGAGGCTAGCTAATTTTTGATTCACCTGCAAAGTTTTGCTGATCCACCCAAACTTAGCCCAAAAACACATACTGATCTCTGGCAAGAGAATTTCCACAACTTTGGATATTAGACAAAACTTACCAGAATGCGTGAGATGTGATGATTGAGGACTTCAGCTATAACAATTTCTTCACAAGCTTCCTCCCCCACCTGCTTCAGTAGCTCCTGCTTGAGAGACCTGACAGGTGACTGCTTGTTGACTGTCAGCAGGTATCTGATGGGTGGCTTGTTCTCACAGGACATGTACGTCACATCTGTAGAATAACATTAACACAGCATCAAGCTATAATTTAGTAATCCGTCATAGTTATATAATGTTAAGTTAGAAATCCGAAGCATGCTATGTTTCCTCTATTACACAGCGATGAAAGAGACCAATCTATCAAAAAACAATCCAAACGCAATCTAAAACCAATAGGCCTAGCTTTAAAATTCAGAAATGCTAATTTAATATCATTTCGTTAAAAACAGAAAAGTTTATATTTTCAGAAACTTCTTGGTTCTGATAATGACTCGGATCTCTACTTTGATGTAAACTTGATTTTGTAAAATAAAAGTAAATTCAAGTTTGAGAATGTTTTTATAAACCACATTAGATAAAGAATTATAGAAGATGGATGCTTACAGATTTGTCTCTCCATGGCATGAGGTAGCGGCACAGAGAGGTACATGAATGGCTCAAATGTCACAGAGACGTGCGAACACTCTGCACACACAACCTGTACAGAACATAGTGATAATTATAATAAAGTGCTGACGTCCATTCCCTCATCCAAGGATGATATCAGGAACGTTCAACGTTCAACATACAACGATAGAGTAGAACGTGCAACATTCTGATCACACAACCAATACAGAACATAAATGACATACAACGATAAAGTAGGAACTTGTGGATTTAATATCTCACAAGTTCGTAAGTTACTTAAAACCATTTTCTTCTAATCTAAGTTTACAGTTTAAATTTACTAACAGTGTAGTGTGAAATTCAACAATCTCTTAATACAAAAACATTAAAAAGTTAAAAAGGTGTCATAGGAGAATCCCAAACACATGAATGGTTATAAGTGTATGTGCACTGTATATATGTATATACTACACACATACAGTGTGTAGTATATACATATATACAGTGCACATACACTTA
>JAQFZF010003892.1:0-10994 GCA_034695365.1 Enchytraeus norvegicus
ACGCTATTTCAAGCGCTACTATTTAATTATTTTATCCTGATATCACCTTTTGAAGTTTTTGAGTGAAGAGCAGGACGTTAAATCCTCATCGATTATCAATTATTGTAAGCCTCAAGCCTACATGTAGGTCTGTAGTGATCCTTTCTACTGCCTTTATATCATACAATATTTTATTTAATCATATTGCCAAAAGATATATCCTTAAATTTAGGTGATAGCCTAACTGCCGATAAGTATGCTATGCCAATAAAACATATAAGCCTGCAATATCGTCCTACCGTAAGTAAAAGAAAATGTTCGACAACTTGACTGCATAAACCCGTTCGACATTACGTGCAGAACTTACTAAATGAATTATTCTAATTACAATTTAGTAAGTTTACAAGAACCTAAATCAAGTTTTAACTTTATCAACAAGCAGAACAAGTATAATGACGCTTCAACGCTTGACCCAAGCGTCATTAACGCTAACTCCTCCCCTTCTAGATACGCGCTATTCTAAACCACGCCTATCATTTAGTGGTCAGAAGGAAGCACAAAGAATCGTTCAATTCATATATTTGGGTGATTGGCGCATGCACCGGGACAATAGATGCATGCATGCAATGCATGTAAATACAAATTATTCTACTACAATGGTTTAGCCTGCAAGCTATTGAGACCAGAGTTCTGTTGGCTTTTCTACGCGGCAATCGGAAGCAACAGAAGCTTCATTGACGGCTTTACGAGATCTGTCATGTCAATGAACATTGCTTTTACAACCGGATCCCGAATGTTTGTCCCAGTTCTAAAACAAAATTGTACTAGAATAGAACTGGTTCCTAGGTTATGCCAGGGACGTCAGAGAGCATGATATCAGAAAAAATATTTGATTTTTTTGTTGAAACTGTGAGATAAGTTAAGGTTAGTTCCCCAAATGTAAAATGTTTCTATTCAGTACCGGTAGTAAAATGGTTTTCTCAGATTTTCTTATTTGAAACCTTAGGTCTTCACATCTCGCCATTTGTTAATTAAGTCATGATTGATTTTAATTAATTCGATCATTGATTATTTGTTTATTTACAAGTAGAAGCCAAATCCAAATAGAAATAAAGTTTCACCTTATGAACATATAATCTACTACCACGTCCAGCTTAAGATTTAATATCTGAACTACAAAATAGTACGGCATTCTAATTGTGATATATGGTGTATCGGTCTACTGTATTTGCTATGCAATATGGTATATCGGTGGTCAGCTAGATAGGATACTTTTGTGTCCTCACTAACGGCCGATTGTTTGCTTGCTTGTGTGTATGCTTGTGTGATCTCTTGTGGTTTCTTTTTCTTCTTGCATGATTGATTGCCTATTTGTCTTGTCTATTTTGTCTCTATTGAATGAATAATAAAGCATTATTCTCTCTCTCTCTCTCTCTCTCTCTGTCTCTCTCTCTCTCTCTCTCTCTCTCTCTCTCTCTATAGGGTGATCGTTGTTAAAATGTCTAACATCAGAACGACAACAATTAATTGTTTGCATAACACATACACGAACCATAACACATACACAACCCATAAACACCAAATATGTATGCACACCTGCTTGTATATTGTATATTGTATAATAATACATAACGCACGATTAGGTTAGCCTACTGTATAAATGAAACAAAATGGATCGCTTGAATCGCTATGACAGCTCTCAACACACTTCTATCAATCAATTAAATACATGTAGGCCCAACCATCGCAATTTGTCGTTCATTACTACCTCAAAGATTGCTATATCAGTTTAGCCTATAATCCCCAAACATGTACATCAGGCTTACTAATAATTACATACTGCCTAGGTCTATTCATATGTAAGCACTCACTCTCTATATCATTCTAAAATTCTAAATGAACCTGCAGAAGTATAAACGTTAAAATGACAATACCGAAGTTACTATACATGCCCAAATGCACGCCCACAAATTTGCACATTTCTATGTACGACGTCTAGCTAAATATGAAAATGAAACTGACGACAAATCGAAATCTTCATATTGTTATCTTCACATTAATTTGTGTGTGTGCCTATTAGTGTTTTCAGTGCCAGTAACGTGTAGGATATATAATGTTTTGGATATGCATCACGTAAATCCCTGATTATGGCTTGATATCGTCGTCGGACGATAGAACGGACGCAAATCCGCGTATTGTATGTAGCCTATGTTTTTGTGTGTTATGAATTTAGGCTCTGAGTAGCCTATCTGTCTTTGTGTGCTATAAGTACTAAGTAGCCTATTTGTCCATATGCGCGGGGGAACTTTTATGTTTGGGGGGCTGGATTTTAGTTCTGCCCGAAAAGTCTTAGTTCTGCTACCCGAATTTACCAACATCGTCCTTGCGACCCGGCGAGCGGGGGGTAAGGACCGGCGAAAGAAATACCCGAAAAATTCCCACGTTTGACCGAAAAATGCCCACGTTTTGCCCAAAAAATACCAACGTTTTGCCCGAAAATATCCTACGCATATGTATGTGTCTTTGTATGCTGTATATTGTGTTTTGTGTTTTGTGAGTTTGTTTGCCTATATCCGCCTACTATAATATTTGTCTTACTTCTTTCTCTATATCAGTGTCTTGCCTTGACTCTAAGCCGTGAACTGTTCACGTGCTCAACACGACTCACTCCCCCTCTCTTCTTTGTCCATTTTCTGTTTCGTTCTCTCTCTCTCTCTCCCTCCCTCTCTCTCTCTCTCTTGTTCGTTCTCTATATCTATATTAGTTCCTCAATCTCTATTGCAGTGTGTGTAGATCGGGGTTTCTAGATGTTTCATAACGAGATGATTAGCGTTTCTTGTATTCGAAGCCTCTACTTGTGACCTCGGCTACAAACAAGACAGAAAGCAGGGGCGGATCCATAGGAGTCACGGGTTCGAATCATTGGTTAAACTGAGGCGGGACGAGGAGGAACGACGTTCCGGGCCCATGCAGTAAAAATAGCCATCAGCGTTTCAGGGCCCAGATAAATTACCATTAGCGTTCCGGGGTGACGGGGCCCTTGAACAGTTAATAGTTCCAGTGTCCCATGATTTTCAATTTAAGCACTGGTTCGAACCCTCCATTTCAGGTGGTGCGAATACAAAAAGTACCTAGTTTCGTATATCCTTGACACACCAACACAAATCCTCGATCTGCCACTGCAGGGACTGTTTTAATAAAAAATTTAATTGTCCCTCGTGGTACTGTGAGAAGTTTGGACTCTAGTCCTTTTCATTTCATCGCAACATCCTAGTTCGTTTAAAAAAAATACCTGTCATGCTACATTCGTACATGGTTATAGAGTTTACTTGCCGCCTCCGTTTAATCGCACATATGTCATACCTATAGATTATATTTCTCTCTCTCTCTCTCTCTCTCTCTCTCTCTCTCTCTCTCTCTCTCTCTCTCTCTCTCTCTCTCTCTCTCTTCAGGTCGAGGCCACCAGATGCTGTGCTGTAACTGCACTTAAACAAGTGCGGCCACAGACCTAGGGACGAGAAAGGCCAAGGAAGTTTTTATATGGCTGGAGTGCATGCTGTCCGTCATTTTTAAAGCACTAGGAGAAGAGGTTTCAAGTACTATAACAGAATTAGTCGCCCGTGCTGAATTCGGGAAAGTTGAGAATTTACACAAACCGAAAAATGTTACTATAATAAAAGGTAAAAAAAAAACAATGGAGTTGTTGATCATATGGTCGATATCTTAACTTCTGTGTTTTAGACCAATTGGTCGCCCAAATTCCAGATTTGCAGAGTTCAGGCTGCCACACTGGTTATGGCTTTGACCAATGTGACCCTCTATTGCTCATTAAGCTAATATGGATTTTTGCATGGAACGGTGCTTTAAAAATACAATTATTGGTTACAGCGATTAGATTAGTAGGCCATCGTAGCCTATGTTTAGAGGGGCGTAACCAGTGTTGTTCAATGACAGGTGGAGGGGATCTAAAACAGCTGCCGGGGCTCACAAAACTAATGTGAGGTGCGGGGCTAAGCCCCGGTGAGCCCCGGCCCAATTTAATCGCAGGGCGTCACCATGGTCCCTGATATCGTCGTCTGATGATGAACCGGACGTTAGCCGTTTTTTGACTTTATTGGATGGTACGATTGATGTTGCTCCATCTTATCCATATAACATCTCTGATACTACCGCCAAGATATGAGGAGAGGATATAATTATTATCTCTTAGAACACAGGCTTTAAGCTAGCTACTATTATTAGAAACCATTGATAAAGTGATCTTTGTTTACACTTGACCCTACGCAACTCATGAGTCATGCTCTTCAATATCTATAACCACAAATATTTGCTTAGGACGTGATGCTAATTAGCCAGGATGACTCCCCTCCAGGCATCAAGGCAATAAATCTAATCCGCAATGACCACAAATCCATCAACATCGTCAGTGGAATAGGGATTAATGAGGATAAGCGAATTCATTGGGCATTCGAATGCTAATTATGGAAATCCAATTGAAATGCGCTATTGAGGTTTTCTAGAAATAATTATTTGAAATACATTTTGCGATATTACAGTTTTCTATAAAATCTTTTAAATACGTGCTTATTAGGCTAATTGATAGATTTAAAATTATTTATATCAGTATCGAGTGGTAGGCCTAGCTTAAATAGGCCTTTTGGGGCTAGTTAGCCCATGTTGGTTTATTGTCTAAATCGGGTTCCATAGGTGCACTTTTCGAAATCAAGAGCTCACCGAGTCACCGGTCACTCATGCAGTCATTTGGCCGCGAAACTGACGTTAACTTTGCCTTTAACTAATAGAATATCAGACACATCGTTTTCTTTATTCAAACACAGATATTGATCAAATTTCGTATTGTCAAATTTATTGAAAGTTCACATGACAATTCTATGACTTTAGATTTTTATTCATAACAATTTGACTTGGTGCGCTTTGACCTATTTACTATAGTATATTCACGGGCATGGTTTACGATTCTATCATGATTAACATGCTGCCATTAAACCTGTGACCCTGAAGTCATTACTCATTAGCATTTGGGTCTAATATCAAATTCTTCACATAACTTATGCTGGTCACTGTGGTCAGGCACTGTGGTCACCACCGAATCACATTTAACCGAATTAGTTAGTCCACACTCTATGGAATATTCATGACAACTTCGAAAACAATAAAGTCACGCCAATCCGATAAACAAAACAATGGCCCCATATTACCACAAAAGTTAAATTTTTTTACAAAGTCAACATTTTCAGTTTAGAATATAATTATTGCAGAGGAAAATATTAAACAAATTGAAAACACAAGCTGACAGCAAAATAAATGTGAAAGTGGGCTAATGTGTTTGACTACATTTAAATATTTGGAATAGCTTAGGCCTATGCAGAATTTGAGATTAGTAAATGTAGCACATTCTAAAAAGACAGAATAATTCTAATTAGAAGAAAATGGTATGAGGCTATGAGCACATTGAGCAGTATAATTATACTGTAAAAAGTTGTAAAGCGTCTGTTTCCGTACCCAACGATACTGTCAGAGACGGTATTACTGTTACTACTGTAAGCTTGTACACAAACTAATAGTAAACTGATGACATTAATAATTATTATATGCATGTATATTGTATAATGTATAGATCCATTTAATGCCAAATACTCTCATAGGCCCAATCAAATTGTAATAAGATGCATAATACATATAGAATAGAATAAGATACATTATACTGTATAGATTAAATATTGCACAGAAATTATTTTAGTTTTTGAGTAAATCATGAGATGAAACTTTTCTACACTAATAAAAAACTCACAATTCACTATTATCAAGGAAATGTCCATGTTCAGATTCTATTTTTTGATTTGTATTATTATTGTATTTATTATTATTGTATTATTTGTATTATTATTGTATTTGTATTGATTATATTCTATTAATTTCATTGCAATAATTAACCATTCGGACTTGAATGAATTTAGGATAAAGTAGGGTCAGATTTTGACATTGATTGTGCAGCGTCACGGAATTCCTGTCCTTACAGCATTACAGGAATTTAGAGTCCAATTATTTCTGCCGAATGCATTTAGCCGACAGTAACTGCTAAAGATCCTTAACAGGAATAATAGTCACGAATCGCTGAAAGTTACATGTCCATTGGTGTTTTAATTTAAAATGTCACAAGCGTGTTACATATCAATCAATCAACTAATTTTATAAATTAATCAATAGCTCGAATCAAACCCAGACCAAATTCGTTTGTTAATAGGCCCACAGGGCCACAAATATTATCAATTGGCTATATTATTTTACATCAATTCAATCTGGCAACCACAGACATGACATGAACTAACAAATGATGGAAATGAAACATGAACAAATAGGAATATAAATACACATATAGGCCTAACACATGACAATAAAATGAGAAGCACAGGGGCTTCAATCCCCCACCCCAAGTCGATGGAATCTGAAATTCCCCCACCATCGAACTAAAATATGGGTGCCCGGTCCCATGTGTAGTTTTTAGCGAAGTGAAGAAAATGATCGCGAGCAAATTTTCTTGTATCATCATCATTCTTATCACGTTCGCCTATGCAAGGTCCTGACAAAATCCCCCAAAATTCTGAAAAAATCTTCCCCAAAGGGCCCCAAGGTACGAAGATATACCCCAAAGGTATTTTTAAAAATCCCCAGGTCCTGGAGGAATCCGTTCGATTCCTCATGTTGGACTATAGGCGTAGAACCCCTGGACAAGCATTATGCAGTGAAGTTGATAACTTATATGAATAAATAATTTTTAAATTATTTCTCTTATATGAGTCCCAATCGCAATTTAGAAACAGCAGAATACTGAGACCAGAAGTTCGCCTACAGATTTTTCCTAATCGGGACAAGATGAAGTGGAAAAAATACTAAAAAATAATTGTGTATACTCAATTCATATTAATTTCAAAGCTCCAGTGAAGTAGCATGGAATAGAAGAGCAGTTGTGTCATAGTAGTCATGGCAGCATGTCAATAAAATTTATCGAGGGATAAGTCCTAATAAATTTATTTCCACTCCCATTTTCGGAAGTTCGGGGACTATAAAACGCACTATTAGAGAACAGATGGACTACTCCATATTTGGCAAATGTCCAAGCGGTAATAAAGATCCGATGGACCTTTCCATCTCCTGGCAAATTGCCAAAGTAAACCCAACCCAGTAGCCACTAAGGAAGTCCGACAGCGCAGCACAAGCAGCTACTTCCGTTATCAAAAAATAGCTATCAGCGGCTGCAAACAGCTACTTATCAGCTATAGCCTATAATGAATCTATTCAAAGCAGCTATCAACCTACTAAATCAGCTGCCTAAATAGGAACATCCTTTAAAAAAGCGTGAAAACAGGCGGATAACCATAAACTCGATGCAGAAAGCGCGAAAACTCTTGCCGGATGATTGTACGTGGCATTACTCTATGTGGCGTGGCCGCATTGAGTGGCTTCCGTGGTATAAGAGCAGTGACACTCCGTCACTGAATGACTGAATTATTTTTTGCAGGTTATGAATGGGAACAAAAACTTTTACAATGCGCGTCCAATCTTAAGCTTAGCAGGAAGTTGAAACATCATGACTCACCCTATTCGGAAGTTACAGGGTATGGGGGTTGAAGGAGGGGGGAGGGGGGGGGGCGATGTGCCCTGGAGATTATACGAAAACTACTAGTAATTTGGTGACAAATGGTAAGCCTAACAATAATATTGTAATATATTTTTCACAATATGATATTTTTTTCTTTAGTGTTTGTTCTTAAAGAAAAACTAGGCTACTTATTAACTACATGTGCATACACGTCTCCGTGGCTCTTTCGGTTAGCTCGTCGGCCAGTTTGTGTCGAGTTTGCACACGAGGTCTGGGCTTCGATTCCCGGTCGAATCAATCAGAGAGTAAAATCTGCGTTTTTCCCGCGTTGGTTCCGGGAAACTTGAGAATTTAGACAACCGAAAACTGCACGTGTCGTATGAGGCGACTAAAGCAGATGCCACAGTGAAGGGTTGAGTGATCTGCGCCATGACTTCTCTGTACTTGACCTTTTGGTCGCTCAAATTTCAGATTAGCAGAGGTCCTGCCACATCGGTTGTGGCTTATGGCAGGCTTGGTTACTTTATCCTTCACTGTTCAATAGCGCTTCTGAGACTCAAGTTAAGAGTGCGCTATATAAAAGCTTCTTGATTGATTTAAATCTCCGATGTACAACGGGTCAACTAAAACGGCCAATCCTTTCGGGGGTCGGGTAATTGGGAGAAATTTGGCTACTTAGGCGGTGACTACTTCGGAAGATTGCGGAGATTACCACAGGTTTGGCGTATGTGATCCAATTAATTATCAAATTGGACTGCATAGAGTGTGGGTGGCGACCTCACCGTCGGATTAATGATTATGTCACCTGTGTGCTGCAATCGCCCTGTGCTGCGGGTCAGGATCAGTTCCGCGCCCACGTACGGCAACGAATATGCAGACAACCTTTTACCTTAACAAGTTACCTTTTACCTTTACATACAAGTAGTTCTGACCTATTCAAATTACTACTGGAATGTACACTGTCATCATGATATCATCTTTGAATGGAGATACTGACATTATGCCATTGTATTTTGTTATTGCGGCTATAGGAGAGTGTTTTTGCTGCTCTTGTATTTTGTAACATACATCGAATGTCAAAAACAAATAGAATGGATATTCTATGTTCAATTCGTCCCTTAGAAATCAGTCAGAATCCGCCACTCCCCCTACTTAGCTAGCACGCACTAAGTAGGTCAAACAGTTTTTCCTGCCAAGAATTGTGTGCTCAGGTCTACTTTACTAGCGTTACTCTCTTGTATTTCTCTTTGTCGGTCTTCAGTTTCTCTCTCACAGTCCCTTCCGGCTCTCTTTCTCACTCTCTCTCTTCCCCGCTTTTCCATTCTCTCATATTATTTGGGGCTATAATTAGAACACCGCTCATGCTGTCTGTTTCCTGTGTGTAAGAAATTGTTTAGCAGTGATCAGAAGCGGTCTTATAGCCTGAAATATTTGGAGCGGGATCAAATCAAGAATATACTATACAGTGATGCTCCTATTCAACAATGTAAATCGTGAAAATATTTTGAGGGACGATAATAACTTGGCGGAGCCACGACCACTCTGACTCCCACGTACGTATAACCACCACTGGCATGCAGTAACAGCCCCTACGGGGAGTGAGCGGTAGCCAGGTAACCTCCCAAAGCTACCTGTAATGTCATGAAGTCAAGAATTCGAATATTGTGGGTAATATGGGAGATTATGCCAATTTATTAGCCTACAAGTCATACATTTGGCACCAGCCTCACCGTCGCCCTTCGCGTACGCTATTGAAATGCAGAGTGAGTTATGGTTATTTCAAAATCACAACCAGAGACGTTTTTAATACTGAGATTAGGCCGTCAGGGAGGGCACACCGTATTCTACCTAGATGATCAGAAAAAATTCTAAGAAAACAAATTATTAAGAAAAAATTCCTAAGAAAAAGTAATGATTAAGGGGTATTGTGTGGAGGTAGGGTGGCTCAGAAACTTTGTGATGGGGAACGCGGTGAGAGCCTTCATGAAGGCTCATTTGTATCGCAAATTTGTAAACAATTTTTGAAAGCCGCATACTTTTTTCTTCCTGATGAATATAAAGTAATTTTCGCTTGCGCACAATATTATGAAGTGAACCGCTTTACCTAAAATTCCATTTGAGGTTCAATAAAATTACATTTGAGGTTCAATAAAATTACATTTGCAGTCGTCCACACCGAAAAGTTTATATATCGTCTCATTATTATAGGCCATAAATTCATTAATCATGATATAAATGCAGAAGACGATTGGAAGAGAATGAAAAAATTCGAGCTTGCCAGGAGTCGAACCTGGAATCTTCTGATCCGTAGTCAGACGCGTTATCCATTGCGCCACAAGCCCTTGTGTTGTATCAGGTTACTTTATCACACATCCATGATGCAGCCCAGTTACTGCATTATCAAGTTACGCGTATCAAGCGCTTGTTGCTTGTTCACTAAGAACTGCACAAGAGGTTATGCAAAAAATACGTCTGTAAGAAATCGACACTAATGAGTAATGACCCCCCCCCCTTCCTCGATCAGCATCGGCCTTCCCGACCCCCTTACGAACGTCCGGTTTCGAAGATTCATCGAAAAGAGATAATAATAAAGGTTTGTGGTTTCAAGCTCACTTGTTAACGAATTGTTAAACCTTTTTTCAACCTCACAAGTTCTTTCTTTTCGAGATTTATGAAGCAAAATTTTCACTTGGCCACGACCAGTGGCGTCGCTAGAATTTTTGTTCAGGGGAGCACAGATTTTTTTCTGACACTTATAACACATTTAATTACTATACGTCACTAACATTGTAACACATAGGGCCTACAAGTTGAAAAATATGTATTTAATGCATAACTTCTTAAATAGGCCTATAGTATTTTGCTTTATTCAATACAGAACGGTTAAGATTCAAGAATCAATAATTCAAGATTATGACATAACCAAGATTATTAGTATTGTAATAAATATTTTGTATTAAGAAATTAAAAAAAATCAGGGGGAGCTTACGCTCCAGCGCTCCAATGGTTGCGACGCCACTGGCCACGACAATTTTTTTGGACCGTTTTGCCTAAAAATTTCAGTTTGAGTTTCCATAAAATGTCATTTGGCGGACTTCCTTACCCCCTCCCCCCCACACTCTTAACTTAATTGGAATACATGGATGCAGGCTTACGCCTCTATAACCACATCCACACTAGACAACATCTATAAGACACAACTTAAATCAAGCTTTATTATTTCAATTATAATAATACTATATATTTACTATATCTGCCTCCTAGTTATAGTAAAGCTCCTGGGATACCCAGAATTTATCCAAATTATTCTTAAAACTATTAATAGTCTCAGAGAGTACAACCCAATTAGGCAGCTTATTCCACAAACTCACTATCCGATTCGAGAAAGAGTATT
>JAQFZF010003893.1:0-10993 GCA_034695365.1 Enchytraeus norvegicus
TAACGTCCGGTTCCTCACCCGAAGGCGATGTCAGGAACGTCAATCACATGCAATCAAAACCGTATCACATGGGATGGCTTGAATACACCCGCTGAAGAAAAATTGTACATAAAAAACGGTGTCAGTCCGGTGATCAAACGTAGGGTTTATATTTTTTTGTACTATTGCTCTAGAATTACTAAGATGAATAAACTCTACATGAATGAACAAACCAGATTCAAAGACGGTGTCAGTCCGTCGACGAAAATGAAACTAGAGTTGACGATAAGTATGGTCAACAATAACTTAAAGATCTGATTTGCCACCGCCAAATACAATACAAAACAATGACAATTTAACGTCCGTTTCCTCACCCGAAGGCAATGTCAGGGACGTCCCAAGCAGACTGCGCAACTGCAAGCGGTTCTACACCACCAGAACACACTTGCCAATACATGACTGAAGGAAAGCGAGATCCGAAACAGAGTAAATAAATCTTACTCGACATTAAGTGACCACTGCAATCTACAATAATTCTACATGCCTCATTCTCTTTATACAAACTAATGGAATTCCACCACACAGACTAAAAAGGAATCTCTATTCCCCTGGCCTAAGACATCATTAAAACAACCTACTCCAACCAAACACAACTACTTGAATGATACTGAACTAGATCACAGTTCACTGTTTCAATTGATTGGTCGTGTTTGCCGTATATCTTTGTGTGTTGTAGTATACAATAACAATCCAGGGATATCTAACCACTTTGTGTTATGAAATAGTAATAAACTAAAATACATTCACAAGTATTTCTGAAAGAATGTCACCGCGGCCTCATTAATATAAGAGAGAAGGACGGTTAGAAAGCTTCTACCACAGATCAAAGACGAGCTGGATCATTTATTTGAAGTGTCAAGTACTGTCGAAAACTTAGGATGGACTGGGGTGCGACCCCTATAAAACGTTTGAGATTGGAAAAGTAATTTTTGACCACCCCAAAGTTTGGACATGAAAGAATTTAACGGCCAAAAAAAATGTTTTAAAGCTCCTGAGGGATTATTCGTTGTAACATCTGACCGACCAATCAACTGTTTACGATTATTTGAACTTCATTATTTATTTTGGAACTTTGTAAAGCTCCTCTGTTGCTATAGCAATGGCCAGCATGATTTTGAGGCTCATTAATGCATGTTTTTCTTAGAAGAAGAACACATATAGCAGCTCCTCACAACGGTCTCACATTGCTACAACTTGTGTTTGCTCATTTATTTGAAGTATCAAGTAGCGGCAACTCTTAAGCATCCACCACGACCTCTCTGCTTGAATTATTCAACAACCAGGAAATCTAATGCTACCAATCCACAGTATCTCTCTATCTCTCACAAATCCTCACTAATGAAAGAAATAACAAACTAAAAACAAACTGTAACGGAAACACTAAAAACAAACTATTGGACCGGAAGCGGAAATACTCGTGTCACCGTGTCACGTGATTATCTGTGGCTATAAAGGCTTCCGTTAGCTCTCGTTCTGTAGTCGCTGGCGTCAGAAAGTTTGATATTGGGGAAGAATTAGAAATTGTTTTCAAAGCACGGTGTTACATAGACATATGCGAATACGGTCTATTCTTAATATCTATAATATATAATATATAGTATAATAATAGGCTATATAATTTTGCACCTTATCAATCAATGCCGAAGCCGTGTTGGCTCCGGTAAATAATAAGAATAGACAAACTGAAAGCTGTAGTTATTCACAGGAGCCGACTAAAGCAGTCATTGAGGAAGGATAAGGAGACTCATCTCAGAAAACAAGATTATCTCCATGAAAATATGGCATACAAACTCTATAGTTATATGTCATGGACCTGCCGTTGGGCGGCAGTATACTGAGAGAGATTATCAATCAATCAATCTCTCACAATCAGTCAATCAATAAATCAATAAATCAATCAGTGTATTTATATAGCGCCGCTCTATGCAAAAATTTCACAGTAACGCTTAATGAAGTGCTTAGAACACTGTACATGATTATGCTCTCAGAATCTTCTGGTAAAATTAGAATTATATTCCTGATTCTGTTTGCGTCTTTAATTTTCTAGACTACAGCGAGGTATGTAGGTAAATGAACACAGAATGATGTTCTTGACAATGGAGAGTAAAGCAGTTCTGCAGTGGGCTGCAACACTTTAAAAGGGTAGATAGTTAATTCAACAGTAACAGCTCGGCGATGAACATGCGACCAATTTATTTAAAACACGATGTGTTACCATTTCGACAATCTTTGATGTTGTTATTGCTAACCAGCTGTGCTGTGCTGACACCAGGGCTCTATCCTTTCATTGGAAGGATTGCAGGATTCACCCTCAGACTTCAGGCAGCCGCCTCAGATAGTTATCTCCATAGATCTTGACATGAAGTATAGAGCCCAGACACAACCACCCTTCCGAGCACGTCATAAGCAGCCACCCACCTGCGGAAATCCCGCGGTGGAAGGCCCTGCCAAAATGGAGATCGGCTCCTGCTGTTGCAGGAGTAGAAAAATATTACACAAGTTTGGGGGGTTATGGCCGAGTGGTTAGAGCGTCGGCCTCCGAAGCAAGAAGACCTAGGTTCTATCCCAGGTCAGGTCAAAGAGAAAAATAACCCCAGGTGTCTGGTAGGTTAGTGGATATCTGCGCTTTGCTGCATTGTGCGCTCTAAACGGCAATGATACGTCTAACCATGGAGAGAGCAATTAAATCAAAAAATACCAGAAACAGCAACAAAGCAAGGAAACTAACACGTGCGTCTGTCATGTGTAAATATATACGGATATAAAAAACAAAAACAAAAAAACAAGTGGTAATCGAGACACCGCTGGATTAGCACCTTCACCTTTCATTTTTTCATTGCTGTGATTTTAGGGGTTTCTTTATATAATAGAATATCTGGTCTCTATAATAATTGATGTCTATAATACGAGGTATTAGAACAGTATTGAAGACCTTGGAGCTTGCATATGACTCAGAGAATGATCAGATCCTGTAGTTCAAAGTTATTTCTTGACGGGAGCCCAGGAAGATAATCTCAGGAACGAGGTCACTGATCCGTGATAATATGTAATATAATCTCAGATTCACACCTCGGTGGGGGAGGAGGAGGCGTAGTGCCCACTCCCCCCCCTCCTTCCATCACAGGGTGTGATTCACCTCAATAAAGTTTCATCTCTGGTCAAGACTTGTCATGGTTTATGTTGATTTACTGCCTGGGTTAGATCGTAATTAAAGTCCTGCTACGAGAGGGAATTGCTGCACTCAATATCTGAAGAATTCGCGCTCATTAATGAGCACACAACGATCAATCAATCAATCAATCAATGAGGATTTAACGTCTGGTTCCTCACCCGAAGACGATGTTAGGGTCGATCAACCAAATACGTTTTTCCCTCACTAAAAGTTGCTACGCCTTAAATTCTCACAAATGCCGTCGTCAGATGATGAAATGGACGTTAATGAACCTATATTGTATTTTTTGCATATTGCTACTTAGATCCATCCTACATCCACGCTGATATCTAGCACTCTGTTATTCTCACGTTACAAGCCGTTGTTTTTAAAAGATTTTTTACCGGAAATGACGCTTATTCTCAGTTGGGTAGAAAGTGAATTGTTTAATGAGCGAATCGAGATTAGAAGATATATCAGTAACATCTCCGGCACGGTCGAGCGTGTAAAGTTACTGGAGCTTTAAAAAAATACCGTGAATTATCGTAAATTATACCATTAACCTGCTTTACACCAAAATCACATTTTTGCTCTTCAGCACGTACAGAAAAAGATAAAGCATTGCAACAACAACAAAACCGTTACTAGCAAATCAACAACTTTGTTTAGCAAGAGTCGCTCTCTGTGAAATGCCATGGGGTATCGCTAAACTGAATAATGGATGGTCAAATAGCCATGAAGTCAAGAGCCACATTCAATATGACAGCCCAGACCACTGAATTACACGTTGGAGAATAGAATGAAACCATTAGCAATGACAACAACAGACACTGTGAAGCCAATCTCTATATAGAAATATAAAGACAGTTATAAGAATAAAGTATAACATTTAATGCAATAATTCAGTGTTAAGATTCTAGGTTAAGTCTAAAAACTACAGCCAAATTCAACTTCAGTTTCGCGGACGAACGACTACATCAGTGACGGGTGAGCCCTAGGATTTGAACCGTGAACCAAATATCAACAAAATATTTAGCAACATCAACTTAATTCCAGATATTTAGATGTCGTCCTGATATCCTTGGGATGCAAAATAGGATATGAAATCAATTTTTTGCAAATACCGCACAGCAGTTTAAGTACTATTCTGTTTTATTTCAAACAATATAATCGTACAATCAAGTTATAGTGCATAGATCACTGCACAGTTATGGTCCCAGTGAGAGATATACGACTGCTGATCACATTGTCTAACACTCAGATATCAGATGAGTCAATAGAGTCAATAGAGTCATGCTATCATATACTGAAGCAAATATCAAAATCGATCTGCGAGCAACCTTCAATGAGCAAAACAGTAGTTTATATTCAACACCGTCAACTTTTTTCTCTAGTACAACATTGTTGTAAAATAATTCCAAGTCACTTTGAACAAATATTACGCTTCAATTCGATAAATTTTCAGTACGTGGCCAGAATTTGACAGCTCAATGCCCAAATTACAATGCAGCCCAAAATGACATTTTATATGCCCTGCTATAATTAATACTACTCGTCTCGAAGACTCTGTTTAAAATAAAAAGAGAAAAGTAGTATAGCCTGCCAGAGGCCACACACGACGTGGCAAGGCTTTCAAAGTCTGACAGTTGAGCGACCTACTGATCTGTGCTTAAATAAAATGCGGTACGAAGAATTTGGATAAATAAGAAAGACACAACTTTCTAACTATCAAGGTGATATTCAGTAATCAGTACGGTCTGCTTGATTCTGCCGTCTATGCAATTATTTTGCTGTTGAATTTCCTTAAATCAACAAAATATATTTATAAAAAATATTGCATAGAATATTATTCGTTCTTATCTATTTCCTATGACTAAATGGAACAGGTAAGTAGCAAAGAATGTCAGCAGCTGCTCGATATATTCACTCTATCGGTTCGGTGTAAACCATTTTACGAAATTAGTCTTCGATTCGACTACCAAGAATTGAATCCAGAGCATCATGATTTATTATTAGAAATTTCGCAATCAATCAGTAGTAATTTAGCCCCCGTTTCATCCTATAACGACGGCATTCAGGGCTGTGAACTAAACCTCAAGGCTCAGTCAAAATTATCAAAATCAAATACTGCAAAAATAGAAAATAACTGATCTTCTGCTCTACTGGACAATGATGACAACCAAGGCCTTCGTGAGCCTGTTAATTGGAAGGAATTTGTACGTAGTAGGTGACTTCTTCAGAAGTTTGCGAAGATTAAACACAAGTCTTAAACTGTGTGTAAAAATACATCTTAAGTATGGTTGTAATGGATCAATATTGAGGCTGGTGATACTGCCGCTAGATTATTTACAATTGTCACCTGTTTGCTGAAGGCGCTTAGAAACTGGATCAGCTCCGCACTAGGAATCAGCATTTACCCGGAGGCACATTGACCTTCGACTATGATGATAATAATACGCACTACTAAAATAATTAAAGCAAAATTGTTTCAATGTTGTTTTTACACCGGGCATCGTTGTTGTAAATGAAACTGTTGTGATCACGATAATGCAGTAATTCCATGTTTATTAGTCCGCAGTATAAAAATACATTGATTCTATGATACAAAATATATGATTGTGGGATAATTGAAATCCCAACTGATCCCATATCAGATTCTATTCTTCCACACAGCCTTCCACTAAGAACTCGGAACAAGAAGACTAATCCGGAAATAGTCACGAACGTGCTGCTTTTAAACATTTACCCGCACAGCCAGGGCTTCCGGTCCAGAAGAGTCACGTGGTCGGGTTCCGTCGTTCCAGGAGATAGATTGGGATAGGGGCGGTGAAGGATTAGAGCAGGGCTCGTTGGAAGGATGGAGTAGGGGGCGGTGAAGGATTGGAATAGGATGAAAAATGGGAAAAGGAATGGATGAGGAATTATAGAATCGAGGCGAATGACAAAGTCTAAAATATGGGACGATTGAAATAGTGGCAGACACAGAGCAACATGGATACGGGATAGCGAGGTTGCTGTTTGATGTGGTTAATAATTAATTGGAAAATCTGAAACACGTTCCCAAAATCATCCTTGGTGGAGGAAACGGGCGTTAAACCTGGATAATTATTATTATTATCTGCGGTTCAGGAAACAAAGTTATTGTCAAATAATAAATTTCTTTAGGCTCTTTTAATTTCAATTTCTTCAAAATCCATAAGAAACAGATTTAGATTGTTAACGCCTAAAATGCATAAAAGGTAATGCAAAATAATTTCGAGCTGAAGTTCTCAATATGTTCATTGGATAAATAAAACGAAATTGTCAACTCCTGTGTTCTCTTTTTAAACAAAAAGCACTCTTTGTCCACCAATCTCTTTTTGGAAATAAAGAATTAGGTCATTGAAGTGGAGTGTCTACAACATCCGCTAGTGCTGAGGAAACTAGCGTTGAATGCTCGACGTATTGTAAACATTTCACAGTCTGTCACGTGACCTGGTTGCGTTGAGCTGGATTATAGTCCTTGGTAGAATAGAACATACCTTTATTTCTCATGCTGACAAACGACGCATTATATTAAAAGAAAATTTGAGAGCAACAATAATTATTATATCAATTACATGCAGAACATAAAATTAAAATTAAACTAGTACAATCATTACACTACAATTATAAATGTTACACATTTATAATTGTATATAAATGTTACACATATATAACTGTATAATATCGCTTATCGATATTATATTTACACCTATTTATATAAACAAAAAGATAATTTAATCACCGATACTGCTTATTCGTGCACTAGCGCTTGCTGCATGGTGCGTTCTTTACGGCAATGGTACGATTAACCAGTGGGACGGCAGACTACAAAAAAACAGAACTAAGAAAGAAAACCCTGTAAACACGTGAGGTTGACATGTGTAGAAATAAAATAAAAGAAGAATATTACTTGTTAATCTTCCCTATTCAAATAGATAGGTTATTGTCTATTAGCCCACAATTGCCTATATTGTATACTTAACATTATCTAGAGGCATCTGATATCTCTTACGAACGAGGAAACTAACGTTAAATGGTAGAATTGTTAAACATTTATATGGGCACTCGATACTTGAGGTTGAGGTGTTGTGCTGTTCAGAAGTTTGATTGACATAGGAGGCGGTTGATAGATTGGACTTACATCGGGTGACGAATTGGGTGATATGAAATATAGGCTAGGTATAGGAGTGCATGAAGGGTGTGTATGTTATGTCGAAGATAGAGGGTCAGCACCACGGCTGGTCTTCGAGGTGGGCAACTACAGCAACAACAGCAGCATGAAGGATGTGTGAAATGAATGGCAAACAAATAGAGTGAGTGGAAAGAGTACATGTATACATTGTTGAGTGAGTGCGAGGTTTTATGTTTTCAAGGGTCAACTATCAATCAAACAATCATTCAATAAAGATTCCTGACTCGAAGATGTGTTAGGAAAGTATTCCTTGTGGTACATCGGGTAACGCTTCTCGATCGAGGCCGTGAGATTCAATTCCGTGATACTTATGAAGCATTACATAAGATATTGCATTAGCATACGTTAGCATGGATACATTAGCTTAATTCTCCACAAGACATTGGACCTGTTTACTGAGGTATCCTACACTCACAAAATTCCTACATATACCGAGGGCTTTTATACTACTTGTAGTACAGATTTGCAATCTAGTACAGATTTGTTAGAGTTGTGGGTTGTGTGTTGAGGTTGCAGATCTGTACTATCATTGCAAATCTGTACTACAAGTAGTACGGATGCATACCGAGGAAAGCAACCGAAAGCCACCTCACACGTTCGAATATTTCAAAGCAAAAGGCTACATGTTAGATGTAGTAAAAGAAAAGCCTTTGTGATGGGATCAACCTCGATGGAATGCTTATAAGTGGTATCGGAATATGTACATTGGACCTGCCATTTGCCCGCACACCAGAAAGGGTGAGAGAGAGATGGTGAGAGAGAGAGAGAGAGAGAGCATAATCTAATTGGTTTTAAGTGTGGCCTTCGATAGCCAAGCATTAATTCGACAACTAATTGATTAGGGTAACCGTGTACTGTAAGTATGGGCACATCATGAAAGAGACGGGTTATTTTAGCCGATTGCCATATAACACGAATCAATGATATAGCAGTGTCCCTGTGTATAGTACTATCAAATCATGCGCCATGTTCTATTAAATCAGGTGATTTAATAGAACAAGAACTGTTTCCATAAATAGACGGATAACTTAGCGCCTCTTACTCTGATATATCAATCAATCAATCAATGAGAATTTAACGTCCGGTTCCTCACCCGAAGGCGATGTCATGAACGTCCCAAGCGGGATGTAATATAATCTCACTATTGTATATATGGGAGGGGTTAGGGCCGAGTGGTTAGACCGTCGGGTTCAGAAGAAAGAAGACCTGGGATCGATCCAAGGTCAGGTCAACAAGAAGAATAACCCCAGGTGTCTGGTAGGTTAGTGGATATCGGCACTTGCTGCATTGTGCGCTCTAAACGGCAATGATACGTCTAATCTTGGAGAGCAAAACATCCCAAAAACATAAATTAAGAAAAGGAAACATTGTAAACATGTGCGGTTGACAGGTGTGTGAGAAAAAAAGGAAGATTTAATATAAAAAGTAATGTGTTAAGAGCTGAAAACTTACTTCACCGATTGTTTCCCGATTGAGTCAATCAGAGAGTTACGCTCGGATGTACAACGGGCCAACCAAGCCCACCATCCCTTCGTGGGTCGGTTGTATTGGAAGCAATAATTAGTGCGTAATAGGTGACTCCTTCGGAAGATTGCGAAGGTTATCACAGGTCTGGCGTATATGATCGAATCGTTTTGAGTGAGGCAATAGACCTCGCCGTCAGAATATTGACTTTCTAACCTGTGTGCTGCAATCGCTCAGAATAAGGGATCAGCGCCTACGTTCCTTTACCTTTACTCTAATTATTCTAGTTTTGTAATAATGAATTACCGAATTACTAATAAAAAGAAAGTTAGGCCTGCTTAATCAACTTGCTTTTACAGAGTCTACAACGGAGTACGCGCTGGGAGAGTGTTAACGACCTATTAACGAATATTTCAGAGTCAGTCTAGAAAAGGTATTTGCAGTAATTATGAATAAGCCTAATCCGAGCTAAACTCAAGAGCATCCCTTATTAATTACAGATAAGCCCACTCCATGCTAAACGCACATGCTAATCTGCTTATAATCTCTGTTGCCGTAAGAAAATATCAGAAACAGCAACTAGTCAACTTACGAAGTAGCTTCCGTCTATCTGGATTACTAAGGATGAATTAAAGTAGTTTTATGAAAATAAGAGTGTCAAAGACTAAATCCTATATACATTATTGTATTTTATATAATTGACGTCCCTGACATCGCCTTCGGGTGAGGAAACGGGCGTTAAATCCTCATTATATTGTATTGTAATCAGACACGACCCTCGCCTTGAGTAAAGAAAACTCCGATCCAACTCTACCCGACCCGACGATTCATAGTTGTAATAAATTACCATATTTAAATTGAATATTATGAAATCGCAGCTATTCAATGTGCATTGTAATTATTTATAACTGATCGCCAGAATCTAATTCGGACGAATCTAGTACCGTGGTAATACTTTCCTAGCATTACCTTGTCTCTGACATAGCCTTCGGGCAAGAAAATGGGAGTTAAATTCTCATTCTCTTATCCAATGCATTGTATAGGCCTAATCCAAATCAGGCCAAATCAGATGAAAAATTATAATGGTATATTTCATATTATATTAAATCGTCAAAACCCATAATTAACGAAAATTTGACTACTAACTGTTTACTAGTGAGATATAATATCCTCATGACCTCATTTATCATATTGCAATATCATATGGGGTACTGGTGCATCCAGAATATTAATTTATGAATTATTTTACTAATTACTATAATAGATTAGCATTGAATTTGTAGGGCACGCCTATTTGTTAAATCAATACTAGTAAGTAGCAGTAACTCTGTTGCCTATAACTAACTCAATACGAATTAATTAACAATAACTCTGCAGCGTATTATTAAATTAAATCCCATCAAATTAGCTTTTATAAAGAATTACAACTCAACTCTATAAACAGCCGCATCATTACTTAGTAGGGATTATTTAACTCTACATGCCTCCTTATATAGTAGATCCTCACTGTTAGGGCGCCAGATGTCGACTGTAGCTCTGAGGAATGGTGCACTGACATGCCATCAGAGTAGGTAGGAGATAGGTAGGCACACACACGAACAGACCTACAATGTAGGCATTCATCTAGGCATACATATAATAGGCATGCATGTAGGCTTACATACAAGCTTACATATAGGACTACATGTAGGTCTATATGTGACCTATATGACAGTATGTAAAAGGGATTATGAAGTCAAGCCGCTGTGATTTGATCAATCAATTAGTGAGGATTTAACGTCTGATTCCTCACCCGAAAGCAATGTCAGGGGCGTCCAATGCGGAATGTACAACTACAACTTGAACTCGACTTGTTTAGTTGGTCGATGGTGTCCTCATTCTTCTAAAGAAATTTGATCCTTTAAGTTCACTCATTGCACACATCGATAGGCCACTCACAGCTCTAGATGTAACTGAAACCTGGCTTAAGGCGCACAATGAAGATACGTATAATTTACCCGGTTATGTTTTTGTATCCTGCTCCCGACCTTCCAAGGTCGGAGGTGATGTTGGATTTTATATTAATGACTGCATTCAATTTAAAGTTCTCAATGAACATACTTATATTACAGATGTAATTGAAT
>JAQFZF010003894.1:0-10992 GCA_034695365.1 Enchytraeus norvegicus
AGTGCCGCAGAATCTGCAGCCCGAAGGAAAGAGGAGAAATACATCTCACTCCTGGCCATATATCATTTTGTTCCAATGGCGATGGAGACCCTGGGACCTGTCAACAAGAGTGGCTCAGACTTTTTTGACGAGATTGGCGGAAGGTTGCGTGGCCTGACAGGTGACCACCCAGAGCGCTCATTCCTGTGGCAGAGACTGTCTGTGGCCCTCTAGCAATACAATGCCATTTGCATCCGGAGCACGCTCGTCTGCTGTCACTCCAGGATACCAACAACTAATTTTTAAATATATTATTTTAACGTTTTAACCCATTGGCCATATACACCCCTCTGGGTACATTATATATATAAACTTTTTATCTTTTTTTTAGCCCAGGGTCGGTTATAACCCAGGGCAATTAAAAAATAAAAATAAAAAATAAAAAATGAAAGATAGAAAAAATAAAGTAATGAATGATAATAATAAGAATAAATAATAATAATACCAGTGGTTAAACTGAGGCTGAACAAGGCGGAAGGCTTTTCCAGAGCCAAGTAATAATAGTCATCAGCGTTCCGGGGGCCCTACCTTCAGCTATCCGGAGTTCTTCCAAAGTGTTGGGGTCCTTCAATATTAACAGTTCCAGGTCCCTTTGATTTCCAATAATTTAACAACTGAATAATACAATAATAATAAAATAATTGGATGGTCGTATGCAAAAGTGGACTAAAGACCATCAGAAATATCGTTAAAAACGACGTTAATATCAACAATATTTCTAAATTATTTTCACAATATTCAAAATATTTTAGAGGCTATCAGTAGATATAATGGTGTTCTACAATACTGGCCAAAATTTGTATTCTGTCAGTTTAAGGTTTTGAATATATTTTGCGAATAACAAAAATTATATATTTTGGTCGTTGGTCCACCTTTGCATACGACCATCCAATTGTAATTTCAGAGCTTCAGTGTAGATAACGAGGACGTGACGAGAAGACGGCGTAGGCGGGAACAGAATAGAAGAGCCGCCAGGCGCTGTAGGGAGAAGAAGAAAGAAAATGTTGAGAGCATGATTAAGGTTTAAAATCAATCAATCAATCATTCAAGAGATCTATCATTCAATACAATTATTATAGTCAATCGAAAATTAATCTATAAACTAATCATTTGCAACATTAATAAATCTACCGAAGTGAAAATAATTGAAATAAATATGAATCAAGCACAGCTACATGTACAGCTGGTGTGCGCAATTATTTATACTGACCATTATTTGATTAAATCTGATTAATAGCGTATGTGCAATGTGTCATGTGCCTTCGGGCGTCATCAGTAACGAGACTGAACCTTACAAATTACCTTTGAGTTATGATTGCATGACATTAACGTCCCTGCCGACTAGTGGACTTCTCGTTAGGAAATGGACACTTAACCGATGTTCTACTGGCTGAATAATAGTACATCGGTTAAGTGTCTGACTCGAACACCTGTCACTGATTTAGCCGTTAGGCCGCGAAACTGCCGTTAAATTCTACATTATTTTATTGTATTGCATTTTATTATTATATACAACATTATTGTATTGATTGGCTATAGGAGTACTCTGACACTCTGAAAGAGAATGAGAGATTAAGAACTGAGATGGAGGGGCTTCAGAGCTTGGTGGTAAACCTTCAGTCAATCATGAAGCGCCATCTACAATCATCCTGCAGAATTCAACATATAAATACCTCAATCACAATGCAGCAGCAACAGCAACAACCGCAACAACAACAGCCACAACAACAGCAACGACAACAACGCCAATAATAAAACTGAGTCAGTAAAAGCAACATTAAAATAAAGCTAATTTAGCATTGCAGCTGCAACAGTTAAGATAATAGCTAAACAACAATCGCAACACAACACTAATTTCGACCATTAGACATCAACTGTGTCATCTTCAGAAGCAGGATCAGAAACATTTGCTGAGATTTCGATGGGCTCGTGGCTCAGTGTCAGTCTTTGACATTGATCCAAACTTTCCAAAGTCTGAACTAGTTTTGGCTGGCGAGGCCCTTGAAAGGGCCTTGATGTCAGCGACAGCCTCCAAAAGTAATATGATCAATAGAAATGCGTTGCCAGGGCGCATATTGGGAGAGGGATCAATCCGTCTTCTTTAGTCCTACCCCCCCCCCCGCCCATTTTACTTCTAAAATGCGATATGTTTTAATTCATTTCCAGAGAATTGTTTGTCCCTAGATTCTCCTCGATCCCAAATTTCCCCTCCCTTCTTGATATTCCTTAAAACGCTTACTGTACATTTCTAAATAGCCGCAAGTACATGCAAAATCGCAAGAGTAATGTATAGTCTATAGTATCTCTGAATCCGGCCTAGACTCGAACTCACTCCAGGCAACTTAGTAAGTAGAGGATTATAGCGCAGAACGGTAGCGTTAGTAGTAACAACAATTAATAACAAAAATATAGGCTAATAAAGAGAGAGCTTCACCATTAGTTTTGAATTTAGAAATTGCAGCGTTGTAAAGACACGAGCAGTATGGAATTAATGGTCAGGAAAAAATTAAAGGATGTACAATTGTAAATGTATAAATAATAATTATTGTGGTGTAGATATCTTTCACTAATACATCAAGCAATGGAGAATTAAACTGTGGGATTCAGGCTCATGTATATCAAAGGTGCCTATTTGTAGAGAAAGGCTCCTAAGCCTCGATCGACAAACGCCGTCAACTCTGCTTACGATTTTAATCGATCTTCTCCGATAGTGCCTTCTACTGGCAACGAACTTTAAATGTAATCGTTTGTTAAACAAGCCCGTTAACAGTTATGTCTTTTTAAAATTTCTTTATTTTCACAAATGACAACCACACCTATTTACAGGGTTTCTTATCTAAGTTTATGGCTTTTTGTGATCCTCCGTCCCACTGCTTAGTCGTATCGTTGCCGTAAGGAGCGCACTTATCAAATAACGGTTTAACGTCCGATTTACCACCTGCCGACGATATAAGCGACACATTCATCAAGTGCAAATGCACGATCTTGATATCCTATATAATAATTCCCTTAAACCGTTACGCGTTACGCAGTGATACAGTATAATGATTGAGACTGCAATGCTCAGGTTGGTTGTCTATTGTCTTCGTCATATGACAGTATCTGTGTGTGAGTCATTTGCTTGGATCAAAGTCTGGTCCGTAGATAAGCTGAAGCAGAATAGAGGCCCAATTGAATGGTGCATTATTGGGGGGGGGCTACCCCCCCTCCCCCACTAATGCAATTCACAAATGTGAAATGTGATTTATAAAGCCTTTAATCAAAGGCCTTTTCACAAAGGCCTTTTCACTAGTCTTATACTATTGATTCACTTTTATAACACATCACTATTATTTTGACTTTGCATTGTAGGCCTACCGACGGCGGCGTTAGCTCATTGTCTTCCTTTTTTTCATTTTGTAACAGATAAATTGCTGTTTCTAATCCATCTCCTCCAATACTGGTTTTATCTAAACGTTAGGCCTATGGTTATCTATTTTTGTTGTTTATTCTTTTATTAAGTAATGTGAAATGCAATACTTATATATCTTCCAAATGTACCATTATCCTGCATCATAATTTATGTTGTGTAAGTATTCGTCAATTTTCTATAATTATATGTAAATAAATTGCACACTTGTACATAGGCTACATTTACAAGTGTTTTGTATTATATTGTACGGATGAGCACAATGCATATGCAATTTTACAATCAAAGATAGTTAGCCTACTGTAAAAATGTGTAATTGTCATCTAGTTGTCAGTCAGCTGGTGGTTTCTAACTTGTTAGCTGTCGATGGATTCGTAGCTGATATTTCTAATATGATTCGATTCTACTCATATTTCTAATATGATTCGATTCCTCTCACGATTGTCCTTACGACACTTTTCAAGGATCACGACCCGTATTACGGGTTAAAATATTTACTTGTATAGTGGTTTACTTTGTTACACTGTCATTGTTTTAATTTTATTATCACGCCTAAGACTATATTTGGATTTTATGTTATAGTATTTGCAAATAGTAATGAAGTGTGAATATGTATATTATTCACGATTGTTGTACTTTCTATGAGCAAGCTTGTAGACATATATAATTATAGTTGTGATTATAGTTGTTGAGAAGGAAAATTTAATAGTACCGTAATCTATATAAATGAAGGGAAGATTCTGTGTGTCTGTTTGTCCGGGATGCGTTTTCACAGTTTTAGAGCTTTTCACTCCAAATCTTCAATACTGTGTCGGTGTGGGCATGACACACCCAGTGGTGGGGTTCCCGTCCCCCTATGTGACCGCTAACATGGTGTTCAGGACCAAAAACGTGTTTTTGGGGCCAAAAATCGTCCACAGTTTTGCAGCTTCTCACTACTGTATCAATCTGGGCGTGGGACACCAGTGGAGGGGTTCGCGTCCCCCAACCCTATAACAACTGGACATAATAATTAGCGTAGCTGAATTTCCATTCCCAGTATTTCTTAACATGGATCAACGCCGGGCACCCCTCTAGTAGGAAATAATAGCGTATGTCTCCGTCTTCAAGGTAAAGATAGAGGTACACCGTAGATCAGAATTAACCACTAGGTTTCGAAGTTGATCCCGTTTCGTTTATGCGCTTTCAGAACATAGAACATAGCACGTGGCAACTTCTGACAATCGTCATTAATCTAGGGACAAGATCGCCCAGCCCCACGAACGATCCATTATGAACCTGTGTTAAAGGCATGCAGACTTGAATGATTGTAGTTTACAAAAATTTATATTCTTCCTGTCAATCAATGAGTAGGACTATATATTTATATAGCGACGCTATTTGCAAAATGTCACAGTAGCGCTAAATGAAAACTAGAGGAATCGAATTAGCATAACAGTCAAATGCCACAACCGGAATAGCTGCCCGTAAGCTATAGTATTTTTTATTTCGCATATAAATGTATATCACATAACACCATGTTGTTTTAAATGTTGTATAGTATTGTTAAATATTAGATATTGTTGATAAATTTCATTTAATTGTCCAGTTGTTGAACAGTAATAGTTTATAATAACATTATCAAGTGCCTTCAATACTCAGTTTGTTTATTAGGGTAACTATTTATCAGTGCCTTGTAATTAAAAGTATGCCTTTCAGTTTTACTGCTTTTTACTTAAATTATTATTGGGTTTGTAATAGTCATAATATTGTGTTGAATACTGGACAATTAAGCGTAGAGCGAAACCTCCTCACAGGTCACAAAACCCGATTTACCTTGAATAGAGATATCATTTAAGTGTATCAAAGTCAAAGTCATTGTGGTTTTATCCGACTTGTTGACTTGATCAATGGTGCGCTCACTATTGAACGAGATGAGTGACAGTAGCTACATCGGTTAGGTTTCCTACTAGGGATCAGTATGTGTGCGGTTCGAATCCGAGGCTCGTCCGTTACTGATATCCTTTCGAGAGATGAAACTGACGTTAACTTGGGCCTTAGCCTTATTTTGTGTACTAATTGCCTTGTTTGTGTTTGCCTTGGACTTGCCATGTGGCAAAGCACTTGATAGGTAGTATTGTAACATGGACAAATAGTAACAGTCTAAAAACCGCTAAATCTGACAAAAATGAATGTAGGCTAATTGAAGTGTAAAGTTTTATTTCTTATTAGTGTTCATTGATCTGATTTTATACGTCAGTTTATTCTCAATTAACTATATGCTGCATTACATTAGGCCGTGGTTTCAATGGAGTGAAAGAGGGATAGGTGACAATGCGAGCAAAGTATACATGTAGGCTTGAAAATAGAAGTCCTGAGCACTAGATAGATGGAGATATGCCTATACCTTTATGCAATAAAGGTATAGGCCAAAAGCAATTCTCCACTGCTATTGTTTTGATCGCGCAATTCTGTAAAAGGAAATAAATTTAATTATTGTTTATGGAGCTATTGATCATTGAGTTATTGATCAGCACTATATTGATTTTCACTATATCAAATGCTAAAACCATTGATATTTCTGACTACGTTTTATTATTAAGCCTAACGCAGGTCTACTAATTGCATATTAAAGAATCATAATTGTTTGTAAATACTTGTTTTTTTAGACCTAAAGTAAATTAGAGTCTTGTACATTTTTGTATTGTAGCCTACGATGTTCACCTGGTTCTTGAAAGAATTAACTAATTTTCGATTATAAGACTATGTGTAAACAGACTTTAATTATGATTAAGAACTGTTAACTAATAAAAGAAGCAGATTCAAGTTGTTGATGATTTACAAGCTGATATAAAACAATTTACATCTCAATTGGGCAATATAAATAAATTAAACATGCTTTTACATGTAAGAGAGATTTGAGGCTAACTTGAAATAATAGATGAAATTAGTTGTCAATTCAACTGTTTGCCTTTTTTATAAGTTGTCCTGTGTGTACTTTCTTGATTAATAAATTTTTTTAAAGCATTCATTAGATCATTTAATTTGAGACGAATACCAGCGAATATATAGTAGAGATATCTTTTGAGCTTCATTATGACAATAATTAAATTATGATATTTTATATGCACCCCTCTGTAGAGTCTGTATTGTGCCTATTTATACGTTTATATCTTAAGTTTATTTAAGTTTATATCCCGGACCCGTGTTGGGTCCGGGATATTTGAGAATAGTCCAACCGATAACTGCACGTGCTTCGTAAGAGTCGACTAACGCAGATACTGAGGAAGGCAATGGAAAACCACCTCAGAAAAAAATAAAATGCACAAAATACATGAAATACGACAAAGTAGAAATAAAATACAGAAAAATACATGTATTAAAAAATATATATAAAATACATAAAAATACGTATTTCACAACTGTGCGATGAACTACATGTAAATAATTAAATATAATAAATTAATGGCAATCATCTACTAGCTAATATTATATGCAACCGTTATTATCTAGGCTACTGTGTGGAGGACAGATCCAGTGTAATTAATTCTATTTAACAGATGCAAATTTGCAGTTCCCGACTAAAACATATGGAGGGCACACTGAGGCTCCTATTCAACAATAGTAATCATGAAACAATCTGGGGAGGGGGGGGGGGGTAGGGCGGATGTAGATCTGGGGTGTCACCGCCCCTCTACGCCGGTCTAGAACCACAACTACTTTTCTGCATGTCGCATAAATTTACTGTTTCGCGCATTAATGTGAATAGCTTACTATTAAAATCAAACTGGTTTATTCTATCTGAAATGCTCACTAGCTATTATCCCCTTAATTATATTTAACAAAACCATATAGGCCTATTAGAGTGCTTTATGGCTATTCACACTATTCCCAATGATAAATCAGTGCCAGGCAGCCAAAGCTTCAATTCACTTCGACAATAGTGTTTTCTACTTCCTGATAGCTTAATTAAATTGCAAAGCAACGTTTCATAGTTCGTTTTGTTTCTTCATTACGAAAGTTTAGCAAATTATTTTTGCCTATGTTACACTCAAGATCAATAATTAGTAAATGCATTAATTCCCTTGAAGAAAGGCATCATTCTACATGTGGTGGCAGAAAATCCTTTGTGATTGGAGCCACTTGATCAGTTGATCGATGGTGTGCACGCAAATGAGCTAAAATTCGACTTTGTGTAGGAAATTTTGCCTTGGATCTGTAACGCATGTGGCGTAGCCTACGCATCTCAGAGGCGCTCGATGAACAATGGAGAAGAAAGAGGATCCAGCCGTAATTCAGAAAACATTTGACGTCAATCAATCATTCAATGCATTAAACATGCTCTTACATGTAAGCTAGATTTGAGGTTCATTTTATACAATAGATGAACCTTGATTTGCAGATGATTAAGGTATGATTGCAGGAAGTGAGAGAGGATTGCAAAAGATTAGGACTTCGAATGTCCTAAATTTCACTGCAACGGTACATGACATGAAGAACATTGAAAGTCGAAAGTCATGAGAGTGTCAAGAAAAGAGGGAGGAGTGAATATTACGATTAATGGTACCAGGATTGACCAGGAAAGGAGTTTCAAATATGTCACCATGGAAGATGTGAAACAGAAATGCATGTAAAGTGTAGGATCACGCAGCAAAAGAAGTCTTAGGTAAAGTTTACAAAAACTAAAAGCTTGGAGAAATAGAGATTCTCAAGACTTTAGTACGAGCAACACTTCTGTATGACTCTGGTACGTGGACCATGAAGAAAGGTGGATATTAGGAAATTAAAGCTTTAGAAGTGTGGCTCTGGCGAAGGATGGAAAAGATCAGTTTGGCTGATAAAATGACAAATGAAGAAGTCCTACAGAAGAGTTGGAGTACAAAGACATCTATTGACTATGTTAAGAAATAGAAAAGAGTTGGATAGGACATATTTTAAGGAGAGTTTATTGAAATAAGTAATAGAGGGTAGAATGATTGGAAATTGAAAGTCAGAGGAAGACCAAGAATAGGAATGTTGGATGAATAGATGACTAGATCATAATTGCATGTATTTGGATATGAAAAGAATAACGGAGTATAATAGAGAGGAATGAAAATGTTATATACCACGGACCTGCCATTTGGCAGTACACTGAGTTAAAGATAGAGTGAGAGAGAGAGAGATATATATATATATACATAAAATTAGGCAGTACACTGAAAGATGGAGAGAGAGAGAGAGAGAGAGTGAGAGAGAGAGAGACATACAGACAGATAGACAGACAGAACGAAAGAGTGAGAGAGTGATAGAGACAGAGAGAGAAAGGAGGAGAGAGAAATTTAGAGAGAGAGAGCGCGAGAAGGAGAGAAAATTAATACGATAAATAAAATTAAGTAGATATCACAAGAGTTAGTAAACACATGCACATCATGCAGAACGGATTCATTGCGTTTTAGATTGGACTGATAATAATTATGGCCAAGTAGTTATAAGTAGTTGAATATTTCTCAGTCATAACTAGGTAAATATGAATAGTATTACTGTTAGCCTAATTCTATATTTTACAGTGACCAATCTCAATTGACCAATTTGAAAAGGGGGTTGGACCAAATTTATTGCAAAATTTATATTTACAAATTATAATAATCCTACCTCCCAGGGACCTCCACAAGAATTCCCAGGTAAAGTATTACCGATGATTAATTCATAACGTAATATGGCCCTCCTAAATTTTTCTATGCCCCCCCCCCCATCGCAAGCTCTCCATATACATTTTTCTGGTCCCGCCACTGGATGGGTCAGACCTTCAAAAGTGTATGTCCGACACCCAACCTCTGGCAATTCGCACCCTGAAGCCTATAATTATATTAGATACGAGAAGTCGCTCTATCTATCTGGATGAAAGCTGTAGAGTGTAGGCCACAGTCACCACATACACGTCTAGCTAAGTAACTGGACTAAGTAATGTATTCCATATACATTATGGAATATGTATGGTTTTGATGTCTGATTAATAAACAACTGATTGATTGTTTGAATTTATAGATCACAGATATCTAGTTAGTTAGATATTTTGGACATTCGAAGTAATAAGCAGATTCAATAATCCTGCCGTCGAACATTAAAAGATCAACGCAATGATGATGTGCTGGTATGCTCTTTGATAAAATATAGGCCGCAGTCTATAACAAAACACTCTGCACAGGCACATGAATTCATTTCTTGCGCTATTTCGCAGAAGACTGAAAATTACAGTTCAATTTTGTAATAAGTACTTCTTAAACCAAGGACTAGCCTACTTCTCCTTTCAAAAAGCTTCTAAGGCTAAAATTTCTATTATCTGAGCCGACCGTTTCTTTCTGCTGAACATGTCTCTATTGAGACGGAGAAGAATGTTTATCCTATTGTGCGCTATTGTATTGAACCATAATCCGCTTCAAAATAAAGTTCAGTCTTTACATCAGAATGATGCGAATGTGTTGAAAGTTTTAGAAACGAGTCATTCGAATGAAAATCGAACGTGCCCGAAATCTTTACAACATTGTACTTGTTATTCGAGGAAGAAAGATGTCGTGGTGAACTGCGCTAGTGTTGGATTAAGATGTGTGCCAGATGGCATACCTTTCAACACAACTGAATTAAATCTTGGAAGAAATAGTATTTCCCAACTTACCTCAAATGCATTCATGGAGTTAAGATTTCTGAAGATATTGCAAATATATCAGAATACTATCAGTATAATTGAACGTGACGCCTTCAATGGATTGAGTGGTCTTGGCCTACTAGTTTTGTCAAAGAATCCAATAAAGGTTCTGCAGGCTGAAACCTTCCTTCCGTTAATAAATCTACGTGAACTTCAACTGGACGAGATTTCCTTGATTTCATTGACCGTGGAAGCTTTCATAGGCTTGCAACAGCTAACAAATCTATATCTGAGCAGAAATAATTTCAGCAAATTTCCTGCTTTTCTGCATAACAATCAGCCCGTTCTGCCTGAATTGCGGAAAGTTATCGCCGATCAATGTGGCATAAGTGAATTTAATATTACAGGTTTAGTTAATCTTAAAAAGTTGGTTTTAAGAGATAACAAGATAAGAAATATAACAAACGGCCTACTTCTACCGGCCAAAAATCTTATCGAGCTCGATCTGTCAAACTGTAGTATTACCGAAATTCACTCGAACGCTTTTGATGGTTTGTCGAGTCTTTTTGTGCTCAATCTAGATCATAACAGGATCTCAAACTTTGAAGAATCATCACTAAGACCCTTGATAGCATTGGGTGGTCTGCACTTGCAGAATAACTCATTGCCTAGATTCATTGGAACGGATTTTGGTATCTTGAAGCAATTGAATCGACTCTACTTGAACCGAAACAACATAGAAGACTTTCCCATATTTCTTCTCAATGGTCAATCTACGGTACCTACGCTAACCTATCTACATCTGGGAGATAATAAAATAAAGTATCTAAAAACGGAACTCACCGGGTTGGGTAAATTAACCGGATTAATTCTTTCAAGAAATAAAATCGAAAGTATAGGCAACGATTGCTTCAAATCATTCCTACACATTCGAGAGATT
>JAQFZF010003895.1:0-10991 GCA_034695365.1 Enchytraeus norvegicus
CCGAGATTTTACTCTCTGATTGCTCGACCGGGAATCGAAACCCGGACCTTATGCGAAACAGTCGACACACATTGGCCGACGCACTAACCGAATGAGCCACGGAGACGTACACATTTTGATGCATATTGTACAGTCTCGCTCACTAATGAGGACTCCAACGACCAATCGACGACCATCAAATACTCGAACTTAAAATATAACTTCAGCTTGGGAAGATCTTGGTTCTGTATGTTCTACGTTGTGCCCCTCAGCATCTGTTAGTTAGGCCTAGTTAGTTATTTTATTTCAAAACCACAGTGTTACAATCATATATACAGATTTCAGTGTTCAAATAATATGCAATTACGATTATCAATATTGCGAAATCAATAATTTAGAAGATAGGTGGTTCTAAGGTTTCCTGAGAGACCTTTCGGCCATCGAGCAGGACGCCGTTAGGCAAAAATAAAAGAATGTCATGAATATAAACAAAATTAAATTATAACGAACTTCATAATATTATTATTCAACACATACGACACAAAAAGAACTCAAAACAATAACATAAATTGTTAAATTTAAATTAAATTTCCAGAGAAAGTAACGCCTTACAAAAATCTAAGAAAACCAGATGTAGGCTACTCGTGCATTCTTTATTTTCATTTGGTAACTTGAGCCACATTGAGGGCCCAATGAAACTTAAAGACTTGGAGTTAGGTAGGTAGGTTTGTTTAACGTCAAGGTTCAGAAGCACAAGGTGCTTCTCTTCAAGACGGCTCAACACAATCGAGCACCACCGTCACAAAGATTGGCTTAAAGCTTTAAGCTTATTACAGCTCTACTCCACAAAGTCACCTGCAGTCTATTACAGACCGCCGAGTCGGAGTAAAGCCTGAAGACTTGGAGTTGCGAATGTAGTTTTAATTAAATTTATATTTAAAGCGAGTATTAAAGGAATGAACTTCATCATTAGAACAAAAGAGCTTGGAAATTACAGTGGGTAGACTCTGGCGGCAATAGATAAAGCGATGCATCAACTTAAGTTGAAATAATTTATAAGTAAATGCACAGGGAGTGTATTATAAAATGTGTATAAATCTTTAACATGATCAAATCGAGTTTTGTCTTGAATAATTCTCAAGAGAAAATTACATTTAATTATCAACGGATTCAATAATTTGCGCTAAGCACTTTCATAGATCTCGATGCAGTAAATGAGTGATAAGTCTGTGTTAACGATCTAAAGTCTCAAACACTTCCATTTTCTTCAAAATGTTTCGTTAAGCCCCACTGCGTCTGCACGTAATCTTGGAGTAATCTTTGATTCTAATCTCGATTTTTAGAAACATATATCCTCTATCTGCAGTTCTTCTTTTTTCCGTATTCGACAATTACGTCAAATTCGCCCTTCACTAGACAGAAACTCTGCTATTGTATTAGCTAATGCCCTTTGTCCAATCCAAGGTAGACTACTGCAACTCTTTGCTATCTTGCACTTGCATTATTACTTTCCAAGGCAAGCTCAAAATGATCACTTCCCACCCTAGATCTTTTCTAACAGGTCTTCTTGCCTTGGATAGCTGACTTGCACTGTTTTGGATCTCGCTTTCTCTTTCGGCTTGTGAATTTGCAGGGGTGTTCTGGTGGTTGGATGCTGTCTGTAGTTGCACATCCCGTTTGGGACGTCCCTGACATCGCCTTCGGATGAGGAACCGGACATTAAATCCTCATTCATTGATTTATTGATAGATGGTTAGTCTGTTTTTACAAAACAATTTCAGTAATCGGTTGTTTAACTCCAGATTCAATATCTATACTGGCGCTGAAATGAACTGAATAATTTGAGAATTATCATAGTTTTATTGTGTTCCAATTCATCATTAGAAAGGTAGGTTAAAATCTACATACTATTAGTCTAACAGAGCTCGGACCAAATGTTCAAGTTATAATAATGCTAATCTTTCTTTTTGTATTTCAGAGTGCATTTCATTTTCTTAGCATTTGTATGTCGATTTTTTTGCATCTCGTTTCCTTTTTGGGATTCGTCTCTGTAGGCCTTAGTTACCTTTGAGTTGGTGCAAATAAGAAGTCACACAGGACTTTAATGAAGCTGCGGAAGTCGGAAGCAACAAAGTTTGACACCTTAGTTTTCTCAGTAAAATGTTTACACAAGTTCAGAATTCCTCATTTTAATCTGTATCTATGTCCCTTATTATTTCAGGTATACATGTAAATACTTGTTCAAAGTAGAAATAAGCAGTGTTGTAATGTATTTTAAATACTTGTATTAAATTTTAAAATACTACTCTAAATACTTTATGAGTATTTAGTTCTTGTATTTTAAATACTTTTGTGAGTAGGTATTTAGAAGAAGTATTTTAAAAACTTTTTGGAAGTATTTAGTATTTAGAATCTTTTTATCTAAATACTTTTTTCAAAATACTTTTAGTTTTTATAATATTTATTTCCATACCACAAATAGAGCAAAATAGTAGACCCATATGGTATAAGATTAAATGGCTACACACTTTGGATGATTAATAAATTTTAAAGATAGAATATATTTTGAAGCATGCATGCAACATACATGCATGCATAGCTCGCAAGAATTAGCGACGGCCACATTCTTTGACTATAAGGACGATATTTGTGAAGCAGAGAATGTCGAGAAGCATTGTCTCTGGTGTTACTATTGATGTTTGCTTTTCTTAGATGTAAGTTGATGTGCTATATCGCTACCCAGCTGTGAAGACTGTTTGTAGTCGTCTAAAGGCGACCTTTCGATTCCTGGTCGAGTAAATAAGAGAGTAAAATCTCAGATGTAGGCTACACTGGGCATCCATGCCATCCATTGGTCGGAAACTAGTGCATAGTAGGTGACTGGAACATAAGTTTGCGAAGTTTACACACGGGGTTGGAGTATGATCTTACGGGATCAAAAGTGGGGCTGGGGATCTTGCCGTCAGATTGATGACTTTGTCGCCTGTGTGCTGCAATCACTTAGAAGCGGAATCAGCTCGAAACAGAGGGGTCAATTCTGGTCCATGGTGTAGGCCTACCTTTACATCTAGCCAGCCTTTATTAATGTGGTTAATATCTTCCGCTCCACTGGGATCCAGCGGATCATTTTTTCAAAGGGCCATTGATTGCAGGTCTTCCAAGTAATAAACAGGCGAAAAGAGCAACTTGTTAACTTGTTAATTCATGACAATGGACATCTTCCTATTGATTATTCGTTATTATTTAGTGCAACACGGTATGCATCTATCAGAACTGTGGTACAGATTTGCAAGAAACCAATCACAACCCACCCAACAACCCTAATTCTGCCTAAACAGTCAATCACAGGCTCAGAAATGTCTATTTCCAGCGCTGTGATTGGTTGATTTTTCAATATTTGCATATCTGTACTACAAGTACTATATAAGCACACGGTATACATAGACCTATTCCTGACATGCAGTCCTTAGTTATTTTTTATCAGCTATAAAGCTGTTTAACTGTCACGCGTCACGGCGAGGCGGTATCACGCTTTAGGCCAACATTGAGCATTCTGAACTTTGACTGCTGTAGCATAGACATGAGAATGTAGAATGTAGAATGGGGGTAGCCCCCCACCCTCCCCCCCCCCCAAAGAAAAGAGTGAAAAATATAAAGATATTTGCCATTGAAGCATGTATCGAGGGGAGTGGCTTGGAAGAGAAAGGAAAAAAAGAAATGCTCTGTATATAGCCTTTATTAAAGGCTTTCTAACTAGTGCAATACAAATCGTGCGAAGCGCTATAACTAACTTTGTCTCTGTAGGCCTAAACTGTTTGTCTAATTCTGTATGAAACATGTAGGAAAACTTGCTGTTAAAGTTGCGGTTAGTTTGATCTATCCAGCTGAAAAAGTATTTAGTATTTTAAATACTTCTGAGCATAGTATTTAATTTAGTATTTTAAATACTTATGCGGTACGGTATTTAGAACTAGTATTTTAAATACTTTTAAAGAGTATTTAGTATTTAAGTATTTTGAATACTTTTGAAAAGTATTTTATACAGCACTGCCTATTTGAATTAATATTATTTATAATAACTATTACATTACTTTAATAACACGTTTTTCATCCAATGAAAGCTCGCCAACTTAATTCACTGATTAATTTCTTTGAGAGATTGATTGATTGATATGCTTGTTGACTAAATGAGTTATTTATTGGTATTTTAATCGGTTTATTGATTGATTATAATTATCCGGCCCAACAAAAATATAGCCATACTGATTTACCCTGAGGCTTACTGTACAATACATATAAATCTGCTCCACTGACTGCACCTCGTGAGATGATTGAATGATTAATTTATTAATTGATTGAATGATTGATTGATTGATTGATTTATTTATTGATTGCTTTCTTCTTCTTTTTAATTTTTTACCCTGGGTGTAAACAGCCCGGTGGGTTTTATAAAAGCGTTTCATTAAGAACGGAATGAATCGTGGCTCGGCTACTCGTTTTGATTGATTGATTGCTTGAATGATTGATTGATTGATCGATCGCTCAATAGATAGATTGATCGCTTAATTGATTGATTTCACACATACCAGGCCCATCGAAGGTGTAGCCATCTTGATGGTAGCCGGAAGCGAACTGTATGTAGATGTCAGCCTCCCCTGACTGAACCTCGTGAAACGTCAAATGTGTGACGTCACTCCACAGGTGAAAAGCTCTTATGATTGCGTCACGAGTTTCCTGATAGCCAAGGTCTGGGGTGTAGTTCAGAATCCTATGGATATATAATAGCACGTACAATGGAGAGTAAAGTAATGCAAGTCCACAGATGAGTCTCATAGCTGGGTCTCGTAAACATGTAACGCCCGAATCTCCTGGTAGCATAATTAAAAAAGGTTAAGCTAAGTTTAATGTCGGTTTCCGTATCGAAGGATAGTGTCAGAAGCGATTGCTTTGTTCAGCATAAGATAAAAATAATACCAATGGAGAGTAAAGTAGTACAATTACACAGATGAAGGCTCCAATTACTGCGTCACGAGTCTCTTGGTAGCCTAGGTGGTAGGTTAATCGGCATTTAGGTGGAGGAGAGAGACCAGTGGTCCCCCATCTTAACATTTTCAGAAATTGCGAATAAAATTAGCATATTTTGCCTGTTTGGCCCCCTCGATCTCATTTACCCCCAACGATTTTGCCTGCATCCATGATATAAAATGGACAGACTCCCCTCCCCCACGCCACCCCATTTAAAATTATCCTAGATCCGCCAATGCATCAAGCAAAATATTATACAGAATATTACATTAAATGAATTATGAATATACTCGTGAATAAAAGGCAATCGGAAATGAAACTAAACGAATCCGATTTTTAAAAAACCGTTGTGCTTTTGAACTGGATACTGAACCAATCAGTCTATTTAGGTCTCCCAATTCATCAGGAATGCTACCTTGCTGCCAATAAACATTGATTAATTGATTAATTTAATAATCACTTTGAGAAGACGAAACGGACGTAAATCTGCAAATCGCTCTATTTAAGTGAAATAGTAGGCCTGCATGTATAATAGCCTACCTAAATGTTATCCATTTCTTGGGCCACGTACTTGGCCCCAACACGTACTCCTGCGGCCCAATAGCTGCAGATCTTGTGCCCCTACTGAGTATGAATCTTGGAACCACCCTCCCTACCCCCTCATTCAATCCCTCCTGACTTTCCCTCCGATATCGTCGGCCGTTGTTATCCCGATGTTTATGATGATGCCGATGTTGTCTAGGATGCTCTTGTTGATTCTGGGTAAAAGAAGAATTAGCGTGACCATCTCGTGTGCCTGTATTTAAAATAAAATGATTTAATAAAATGAGGTGTTTTATTTGATAATAACTGTTCTAGATGAAATTCTGGAACATGGATTCACTAATGACTATAATTATTATATTTAATCAAGGACATCTAAATGATTATAGTATTATATAGATTGCACCTAACGTTTGCAACTCTTTGCCACTACATGTTCGATCTTGTCCCACACTATCTTTGTTTTGCAATTGGTTTAAGATTCATTTGTTTCTTCCTTAGATCATACAAATTTATTCCATCGGTTTACTAGTAATCGGAAACTGCACCGTACCCATCTCCTGCAGCATTTGTTTTTTGCTCATCCTCTTTGGATGGGCAGGCTGGTGATTCAATTGTTGTTGGAGACGTTCCTGATGTCGTCGTCAAATGATGAAACGAACATTAAATTCGCATTGATTGATTATTATCATAATCATCATCAGCCCGTAATCGTCACGGTCGTAGGGGGAGTATGCGGCTGGAGGGAGTAGTAATTTTCAACTTTTTCGAGGCTTTACCAACCCAATTCAATGTTTTAATGTTCCCCAACAAGGACCAGCATGAGCTCACCCCTCAATAGTGATGACGAGGAGCGTGAGTTATAATCGTAAGAGACGTGAATATCTATAAATTCTTTACGTTGATGACCAATGTTTGACCCACTGAACAAGTTGATGGACTGACCTTGAGTATTTCTGTGTGAATGACCTTCACGGTGACCTTGATTAGATGATATTACGTCCGCCACTCCACATCTTGACTTTGACATTGCCTTCAAGGTCAAATCATCTAGGCGACCTGTCAAGGGTAGGTCAGCGTTGCTCTGGAACTCTCTTACAGCTCTTGTCAACTCTTCCTCAGTGCGCAGAGCGCCAGTCTCTAGGTCCGACCCTGGGAGGTAGCCATACTGCATCAGGTATGTCTGTGGATCAATCAATCAATCAATTAATCAATCAATCAATCAATTTATGTGAATATTTAACTTAAATATTCATCCGTTTCATCATCTGTTTCATCATTTGACGACTACATCAGGAACGTGCAACATTTGAACTACCAGCTTGTCCACCCAAACGGGACTATCAAAAACAAATGCTGCAAGAGGAAGAGCACGGTGAAGTTTCAGAATATATACCGGTAAACCAATGAAATTTTAATTTAAGATCTAAGGTGGAAACAAATGGGATTTAAGCCAACTGCAGAACAAAGACAGTGTGGGACAAGATCGAATATGAAGAGGCAAAGAGTTCCACACTGTAGGTGCAGCATACCTACCGGAGCGTTTACCAAATCGGTCTGAATAATAATTATCAGGAATATTTAGGAGTGAGAGTCAACAGTACGAAAACTGCGAGATGGTTGATAGTAAAACACAAGGCCGGCAAGATAGTAATCTATCAATCAGTTAATCATTTAATAATCCATCAATCAATTAATCAGTTAATAAATCAATCAATCAGTCAGACACTTGACCTTCTCCAGTGCCTTCACCGGTCTCGAGGTCTAAGTATTACAGGTGTCCGTACTGCATCTGGCATGCCTGTGAATCAATCGATTTCTTAAGTCAGGACTCTGGAGAAAATCAATCAGTCTACAAAGTCAATCATCCAGTCAGTTAATCAGGGGATTAGTCCCTTAATTAGTAGGCCAAAATAAATTTACAAAATTGAAATTTGTGACTCCAAGACTTACACGCACCAGCAAACAGCCATACACCAAGCATACCAGCAGAGTTGCATGTAGCATAATTATTAGTATTTTAGTACAAGTAAACCATCTCCACGTAGTAGAAGAGTACATGAATTATATACGCCAGGAGAGTGGCCATGTGTTTGACCGGTCTGATTCATTCATTGCTAATATTATAACAGGAGCACCACATACCACGCACACAGGTAAACACGCACGCATACATCAAAGCATACATACACATACGCGCACATACATGTACATGCCCGCATTACGCATAGGCCTAGTACACATACATGCACATCAAGTCAAAAAAGCTCTAACATCCACCAGCTGACGACGATCAATCAATCAATCAATCAATCAATGATGATTTAATGTCCGGTTCCTCACCCGAAGGCAATGTCATGGACGTCCCAAGCGGGATGTGCAATTACAGCCAGCATCCAACCACCAGAATAGTCCTGCAAATGTACAAGCCGAAAGAGAAAGCGAGATTCAAAACAGTGCAAGTTCGTTATCCAAGTCCCAGGCAAGTCGTTAATCTAAGGTACGATATCATGGACGTCTCAGACAGCATTCAGGTTACACTATCTGGTCCACAGAAACATAGCTAAAGAACACACAAGAAGAACATGCTAAAGGGGAAAAGATCAAACACGGTGAAAGTCCATTTACTCATAAAAATACAGAACATCTACAAATTGAACACAAAGAATCTCAACAGAATACGAACATATGCAGGTCAAACACGGTGCAAGTCCGTTTACTCATAAAAACATCGGTCATACACATACACCTGTAATACATCTCTAACACGCGCAGCTCAAAACACACCCCTTAACACCTGGCACACATGATTGACACAAACACTTGATACATAATTAAAACATGCATACATTTTAGACGTGCACACATGCATACATTTAAACGTGCACTGCACATCCCTAATGCATCTCTACTCTCGCTCACCTGTGCACACACACACACACACGCACGCACACGCACACACACACACACACACACGTTCACGCACACACACTCGTGCAGGGTGGTATTTGTCAAAAATGAGCTAGTGGGTCAGAAATAAGAATGGGGGTCGGTTTTTTGTTTGTTTTCGACTTTCGACCTATAAATACCACCATTTTCGACCTTTCGACCCCCGGTGGTCTTTCAAACCCTTGACCTAGGGGGCTCCGCATGACGAGCCAGGGGGTTTGAATCCCCTCTCCCGGAAAAAAACACTCTGCACTAGCGCATATCAGTGATGCCACTCCCCAAATTTGAATTAAACCAGCATTTATCCCGATTCAGCCTAAAAATAAACCAGAATTAAACCAGCTTCTGAAAAAAATTAACCAGAAATTAAACCAGATTTTTATTTTTATTTGAGGAGGTGGTGGTAGTGCAAGAAGCAAAATACGCGCTAATATTGCATTGTAGATATACAATGTCTCAAAAAGTGTAATTTATAATAAATCGCACGCTTTATTAAGTAAACTTGTGCGATTCATAAAATTAGTGCGCTTTCGCGACAAAAATTTGGCGGTTTCAAATTTAAGCGAAAGGTGTGTGAAAAAGTTGCGCTGTTGACATCATCAAGGCCTCTTACACCACCTGACATAAAGTCGTCAACTTCCCCACGTGATGACGTCATATATGACTGACCCCAAAGGGTGACAATAATAATTAAGACATGAAGATCTCCGATCTTTTGTGCGCAGTAGTTTGTCGCTATCTAACGAATTGACGAAGAGTGACAAACGGTACCGGGAGAAACATGTAAATCTATGTTGGGGGTAAATTTTGAAAATGGTTTCCTAATCAGCTGCATATTCCTCCCTCCAACATTGTGAAATAGAGAGGAATAATTTACGTACAAATGACATTTTTTCCATGACAAAACCAGGCACGTATTACAATTAACAATAACAAATACTTGGATATACATTGTACAATTCCAGTATGCCAAAAGTTTCCAAAACAATGATGCAAAATGTTCTTTAACTTAAATATTGCACAGCTACTACAATTCCGAAAAGAAGACAAAGAATATTGGCAATATCATATCCCTGAGCATACTCCTAACGTTTCTGATCATGGCGTTCCTTGGCAAGGCAAGTGAAAAACTGAACGCAAACGGAGTGAGCGAAACTTTTTTAGTCGATGAACAATCAGAAATCATATTATATAGCAAGATTCCTTCGGATTAAGTTATTTAATTTGATAACTATTCTGCTTGTAATAATGAATAATATTTTTCAGGAATTAAACCAGTAAATAAACCAGAAAGCCGTCAATTAAACCAGATTTGTCGTTTTTTGAAAAAAATAAACCAGCAAACCAGCTTCGAGTGAAATAAACCAGATCTGGTTTAATTAAACTAGCAGTGGCATCACTGGCGCATACAAATACAAAAGCTCATTGGCATACACAGACGCATTATTATACACACTCATCATACAAATACGAGTACAATCAAGCATAGTAGCATACACAGACAAATTTCACACTTAACACCAAAACATGCTAATCATTATAATTATAAAACTATACATCTTTTCTATAATTGCGTTGTTGTTGGTGTTGTTATAATCTTATGCAATTAATCGTTAAAAGCCAAAAAAGTACGGAACGTAATCATAAATTTCAATCTAATTGATATCGAGAACATTTAACAAATTCTTTAAATCCTGAAGCTTGTTGCTTCAGTATTTAAAGAATTTGTTATCCAATTGTCCATCAAACCTCTCCGGAAATTTATCATTGTAGTCATTTGCATCGTATTATTAAACTAAATGTTTAATACATTTATTACTGTGTTGCATCTCGGACATTTGAGAATAGACTAACCAAAAGCTGCACGTATTTCGCAGAAGCCGACTAGCACAGTCACTAAGGAATAGCAATTGGAAACCATCTCACAGCAATTATTATTATTTTCCTCGAAGAAAGGCATCATTTTAGATGTCTTAAGGGCAATGCCTATGTGATGAGATCACAGATTTCAGTTGATCGATGATATGTCAATATTATTTAATGCGCGAGAAGCTATAAAGATTCTGTCGAAATCATTGCTTTTGGCCTACATTTGGCAGTGCAATGAATGGATGGAATTCATTGAAGCGTATGACATAGATATATAATAACTGTGTCAAGATTAAAAAATAACTATTTCCAATAACAGAGCATGGAAGGAAAAAAGTAGCAATAATCGTATCTGATTTGGCATCGAACATGATTTTCTCAATCAGTGATTCTGAAGCAGGCGGAAGTCTTCATTGGAGTGTTTCTGACGGATATGACGTAAACCTGACACCGCTCAGGCATTTACTTGTTATCGTTTCAACGGGCTCTGCCATCCATCATTTTATATCGTTTATAGTACTTTATACGAACAAGCGAAGTCAAAGCTAACAATAGTATCAGCTAGTAGGCCTATCTAGATAGTAAATACATAAGGTCTATTATGCCAATGTTCATTATACTATTAT
>JAQFZF010003896.1:0-10989 GCA_034695365.1 Enchytraeus norvegicus
TCCCTCTCACACACACACACTATCTCTCTCTCACTTTTTCTCTCTCACTCTCCCTCCCTTTCTCACACAGATAATATAAAATCCACATTCACAAAATATAAAATTAAAAAGTTTCAATACAATACAATACAATATGGATTTCACGTCAATTTCATCCTCTGATGACGACATTATGACGTCAATGTTGTAGGATTTATCTAATTACAACCCGTCTGCGCTGTGGAATCCAAGACTGTACATAGAGAACACTACTGGAGCGGTGCAAGTCCACACTGAGCTGTTGGCTCACGAGAACGAGAAGGAAGAAGTGTTCGTTGTCGAGGTGAAGAAGTTTCACGGAACCTTTGTCTCAAACATGGCCATGCACAATTTCCCCTTCGACGTGCAGGTTAGAGCTGTTTAGCCTAGTCGTTAGTTGATCCCGTGTTGGATCCGGAAAACTTGAGAAGACCAATTGAAAACTGCACATGTTTCGTAAAAGCCGACTGACGCAGATACTTCAATCTGAGGAAGGCAACGTGAAACCACCTCGGAAGTCAGAATATATGCCAGGGATCAGATTCCCAAGATAAAGGTTACATTTTAGGTGTGGTGAAGGCATAGCCTTTTTGATGGGATCATCTTGATGATCGATGTAGTGCTCACTAGTGAGCGTAATAGCAGACTGCGTTTCAGAATATGTACCTTGGACCTGCCATTTGGCAGTGCACTAGATAGAAAGTCGGTAGTTAAACCGCAGGCCGCGGATACCGTTCACTTACAATACAATGATGATTTAATGTCCGGTTCCTCACCTGAAGGCTATGTCAAGGACGTCTCAAACAGACTATATATTTGCAAGCAGCTCTATACCACCCTGCAGAAAACACTTGCCAGTGCATGGATGATGGATCGAAGAGAAAGCGAGATCCGAAACGGTCACTTCCAGTTACGTTCGTGATATTGACATCATGTATACAAGTAGATGAAGAAACTCAAACATATTCGCCGAAAAAGTCTATAGGATTCGCCGATTTTTGAAAATTTCTCTAAACAAAAAGATCAAGCAACTCTTCCTATCTCAATTACAGCTATAGATGCCAGGTTAGCTGCATTAAATTTCTCGGAACATTTTATTTCACATTTTGCTTGCTTGTTAAATGTTAATTGATGTTATAGTCTTTGTTATTTGATCAATTGTATAGCTGGTGTTGGATGTCATGCCTGAGCAGGGGCGATTCTGGCTTATGCAGAATGGGGTGGCCAGATGGGTGGCAAGCAAGACTTTGGGGGCCCATATATTACATTTTGTAAATGCTTCAATACATCGTAGGCATGATATCTTAGATTTTTAGGGTGGCCACTTGGGTGGCCAGCCATTCATGGCCCTCCCAGGCCACCTCTCAGAAATGCCACTGTGACTATACCTACAGGGACTTTCGACCACGATGGAAATTTAGACCTATATTACAAACAGACTTCAGATGGTAAAAATATTCTATGGGGGCCGGTTTCTTGGCGCACCCTGTTTTCGTCATTACATTTTTATCAATTGTATCACTGGTGTTGGCTGTCGAGGCTGAGGTGAACGAATAAAAATAAAGTTAGCATTGTATTGTCCATTCCTGCAGGGACTTTCGATAATGATAAAGGCGGAGGAAACGATCAAGGCCGCAGAGCTGATGACCAAGGCTGGGGAGTCCCACACCGTGTGTAACCTGAGACAAGAAGAGGAGCAAGAGTTCCTCCTCTACCACTATGTCCAGTCCACCAGCCTCGCTGAGTCTACGCTCACCAACCGTCCTAACATGAAGGTCACCATCTTCGTCGCCAGGATCCCCAACATGTTCTTCTGGACAATATTCCTACACATGGTCAGTCTCTGTTACTCATCAAGGTTTATTCATTTATTCATTAATTTATTGCAACAAAGTCTACAGGTATCCTAGGTATTCAGAATCAATGTTACGCTAGACATTGAAGGTTGGTTTGCATAAGTTTGTATTGCTTCTCAAATTTTATTTATTTATTCAGTCATTCATTTATCACAAAATGGGTCCGTCTCTGACAGTATCCTTGGATTTGGTAACAGACGTCAAACTTAGCTTTACAGCTCTATTTTACATACCTACAATCCTACATGTACATTTACCAAATCAATGTTAAGCAAGACATTGAACGTATGCGTGAACGGCAATAAAGACCAGAATTGGCACTTACTTATTCCGACTTGAGGAATTAAAGCACTCGCTATAATAAATAAAACTCTACTCAAATGCTGAATAATGTTGAATCAGTCAACGAGAAATTAATGCCCGGTTCCTCCCCGAAGGCAATATCTGGGACGTCGATAGTATGATAGGCCTATTGTACTGTATTTATAATGTTGCATTGTATTTATTTGTATTGTGTATTGCATTGAACAGTTTCTGTTGAGCTTCACGATGTTCCTAAGCTTTGTTCTGCTGCCCAACGATCATGCTGATCGGCTAAAGATCGTTTTTCTAATTGTCATCACGACCATCACCTTCAAAGGCGTCATCATCACCCAGACTCCGAAAATCTCCTATCTTACCTTCATCGTAAGCTAATTTACTGCCTATGGAGAAATTAAATGATAAAATTAATATCAATATAAGAATCCTTATATGGACTTCTATTCTATTTTGTGAGCTTGCATAATATTAATGGAATGCTCATTGATGCTATCATATTTGTGCTTTTGGTTAAGTGGGAATATGTAGGTGCCAATTCTGGCCTTTATATCCGTTCACGTGCATGTATTTCGTGTAACGATGATTTGTAATTTGTATGTTGTGATAAATGAATAAATAAATAAAAATAAATAAATCATTAATTAATAGAGCCTGTTTATTCGTGGAATGGCAAAGTAATCAACACAGTTCTCAATTTATATAAAACATAGAAAGGAACCTATCAAACCGAAAACCTACGCACTGGGTTCCAGTAAGTAATTTTTTTACAAGTTTCCGTTAGTAAGATAAAAAGATAGATTGATAGATTGATTGGTTGGTTGATAGATTGATTGGCTGGTTGATAGATTCATTTGTTGACAGATAGATAGATAGAGATTGATTGATTGATTGATTGATTGCTTCTTTATAACCCTGGGTGTAAACTGCCGTTTATTTTTTAACGACCTATCAAGAACGGGCTGATCGTGGCCCGGCTACTCCAGATCGACTAGATTGAAAAAGCTGCGAAAGCACATCGCACTAAACCTTTTCAGAACGATTGAGAGCCTTTGCCAAAGATAAAGAGGTCTCTTGCTGATCTCTGACCAGTATGCAATGCAATCTGTCAGCCAATGCCATTAATGAAATCAGCTCCTCCAGTGTTCATGGGCCGATAGTCTCCATGGCCATCGAATCACTGACTGGGTTCCGATATTGATTGATTGATTGATTGATTGATTGATTGATTGATGGCTTGATTGATTGATTGATTGATTGATTTTTTTAATTTTTTTTTTCAATTTTTACCCTGGGTGCAAACAGCCCGGTGGGTTTTATAAAAGCGATTCATTAAGAATGGAATGAATCGTGGCCTGGCTTCTCGAGATCGACTAGATTAAAAGACCCGCGAAAACAAACCGCATTAAAATTGCATTGATTGATTGATTGATTGATTGATTGATTGATTGATTGATTGATTAACAGGACTATTACTACCTGGGGCTACTTGTACTAGAGGTTGTTATCGCCATCCACCAAACCTGCCGCACTGTGAAGGGTCGAGGCTTGCTCAAGGCCGAGGCTTACATAGCATCGGGCTGCGCCATACTCTGGGTGGCGTTTAACGTCGCTTTCATCATCTCCTTATACATCGTGGTACGTGCATTAGTCATATTGTGCGGTTAGCTATATTGCCCTATACAGCTACAAGTCTAAAGCCGATATTTGCATGCGGTTAGTCTTAGATGAAAATATTCTGTAATGTAATTATAAGGAATAATTTAATTTGAGTCTATATATTAAATGACACAATCATATTTTGACTCTTGATTTTAATGAATACATCTTAATTCACTATCAATTGCAAAATTTTTCACACACCTTCTCTCGCATTACATTGGGGGGGAGGTGGGGGTGTAGAAGCTGAGAAAGTTGACCAAAACAGTTTTGAGGTTCACATTTATACACATCTGATCTACTCTTTGTTCATTTCATCAACTGAATCTTCGCTCGTAGCCTTTGATTTCAAGACATTATTATAACCATAGAAATACTGATATGTACTACTAGATATTAGTACTTCAATGATTATATCTGTGCAATGCATCCTATTCGTTGTCTGCTTTTATAGCCTTATGGTGTGAGACGCAAGATGAAGATTAAAGAGCGTGAGTATTTGGTATGTAACCAAATCAATCTATGAAAATTTAACGTCTGTTTCATCATCTGACGACGACATCAGGGGCAGACGACGACATCAGTAATAATAATACCAGTAATAATAATAATAATAATAATAATAAAGGTTTAACGCCGGTTTCCTCATCCAGAGGACCAGAGATGATGTCATGAACGTCAGGATTTAACATAAGGACTCGTCAATAACGATATAGGCTTAGGCCTACATGTATTACATAGATCTTTATTTGTTCACCAAACATGGTAGCAAGTTAGACGAAAACAAACATAAATAAGTAAGAAAAGGAAAGAGGACCTAAAACAGAAAAACTAATCAATAGTCTGATGACAACAATCGATGACAAACATGACAAACACATAGGCCTAGAGTACTGGCCTACTTAATAAGGTATACAGGAGTAATTATAATTATACAGGAGTGTCTGAGCGACATAGATTTCACATAACTAGACATCAGTAGCCTACTTTTAGTAGTATTTTATATTAATATGCCAAGTAGTAGTTATTTATACAAGTGTTTCTCAAACTGTGGGTCGCGACCCGCAGGTGGGTCGCCGACTACTTTCAAGTGGGTAGCCAAGGTCTCAAACAATTAATTTTGATAAAGATAATTTTAGTAGGCCTACAAGTGCACAAAAATCAAACTCTTATTTCGTATGACTATGAAGATTTACTCTTTTCACGTAATCTGGTTTTGCATGATTTACAAGTTATGAAAACATTAAATAGCCTATAAAAGATCCATGTAAAATGCTTAGTGGGTGACTGTGAGTCGCAACTAGACATTTAGATTTTTACTAGGTCGCAACACCCTAAAGTTTGAGAAATGCTGATTTATACAATAACGATAGACATTAGAATTAGATTAAATAGGAAATTTTGTGGTAAGAATCTGTCCCGTAATGATGTAATCAAAATTAAATTACAATGACTCTTTATTAATTTCAAGCCAGCCAAATGTCTTAAGTATTGAAGGATTAGTTTTGCCTCTACTACATTTACTTTATACATTCACAATTTGTACCACAGGCGATCAAATCATTTCCTTACCTCATATTCGTATTTCAGATCGAGACCCTTGGGACCGATGTAAGCGACACTGAGATCACTGTGCAGCCAGCTCTTACGAATACGCGTGTTCAGTAGTGGTGCCTCAAAGCGAGGGTTGGTACCGATGAGTAGAAGTAAATCTGCTTCCTCAATACCTGCGATACTGGTGTTGAGCAGATAGTTGGATCTCAGATCAGTGCTGCGCAGAAAATACATGTAATTGAATTAATAATAACGATTGGTCCAATATAATAAATAACGTATTTGGGTGTAATAATGTAGATTTGGTAAGCTGACGTACAATGGCTTTCTAATTGATTCATATTCAATAAATTAGTGACGTTACAGAGACTGATTGAAAATAATAAATAGTGTGATAGATTGACTGGTCAGTAAATTGAATATTTGATTGATTGATTGATGTGAGAAGAAGTTAGCCGCTGATAAGAGGCCATGATCATGCTCAGTAGCGCTATGCTTCAGAAATGACAGAACACATTACAATTAAAACTAAAAATCGGATTTAACCTCGTTTATGCTGCCCTAAAGTAGCATCAGCAACAGGTGATCCTGGAATTTTAACCGAAGCACTACGGACTACGTTTTGAGGGTATTAAAGCCACACAACATTTTTATGCTGTTGCCAAGCCTAAGATCTGGTAATATTAAATAACTTATAGTTGTATATTTATTTCAGCATATCCCACGCTTATATGTGATTAAATGATAGTAGATCTTCATCAAAATGGATTGAGGGCCTACTAAAGACAGTAACGATATACATGTAGATATTTAATTTTCATATTGGAAATATAATTTAGATATAATGTAGTGTAGAAGCTTGTGATACCCTGCAGCATCCATAGGGAAGATTTCTTCAGTGCACAGAGCCTCACTACCGAGATGATTGAATAGATCTTTGAGAGTAACGAGCGACTCAGCATCAGCCTGGCCCCCTGCTATAGCCCCTATCTCACTGCCTTTCAGTCCTGACAGCTACAAATTAATCAATCAATCAATCAATCAAACAGTCACTAAATCAGTCAATCAATCATTCAGTAAGTGTACATATAATTCGCCGATCTATGCAAATGAATCAAATACATTCAGCATCTCCTCGTACCCTGATTGATTGATGGGTTTGTTTGTGTGTACATTTAGAAAACCTTTTAACAAAAAAACCCTCTAAAACTAACATTCTTGCTTGATCATCACTATGACTCAATGACTTACTTGATCATCACTATTACTCAATGACTTACTTGATCATCACTATGACTCAATGACTTACTTGATCATCACTATGACTCAATGACTTACTTGATCATCACTATTACTTAATGACTTACGTTCCATTATTTCCTGATGAATGCAAATAATACTTTTCTATATACTGAAATGAATGGAGGCCTTATCTCTTGCAGTATAATTGGGTACAAGTCATATGATTTCAGCGGTATAATGAAGTATGCCTATATAACAATTTAATGTTCGCCACGTAACAACAGAAGTAGGCCTACGCAACAATAACTTATAATAAACTTATTCCGATTAAATTATGATAGAAACCTTGCCGACGATCCTGAACAGAGCTTCCTCCCACTGACAGCTAACGAGTTGACCACTCGAGTTCTTGATCATCGGTGACACGAGACGCTGCCGCTTTAAACCGTCATACGAGAACCTGCTCTTGTCTGATAACCACTCCTCGTTCACTTCCTGTTAGCAATAAGCATCGAGGAATTTAAAGCCATGATTCTGCAGGAAATGGGAGACAAAACAAGTCGAACAGAATGAAGAACACAAGAAACATCACATCCACATGAACATCAGAACATTGGCATTTGAGTAAACTGAAGAAAAAAAAATTCAAACGGGGCAATCTATACAAATATTCTAATTTGAGAAGTTAATTAAAATTGTCTACAAATTTAACCATATTAACACAGTCGATCAAAAAAATATTTCTATACAAATCAAGCCATATAATCTGCAAAAAAAAGTATTTTGTAGTTATTTTATGATATTCAATAGATAAAGTAGGCTATATTAAAGGCTTAATTATTTTAAAGGCTATATTATAGAGTAAAGGAAATGACTACTTGTGATGGGATTAATTTTTAGATTGTGGGTATGCTCATTCATCAGATAACAATAGATATTAGTAGCATTGCCACTATGGACCTGTGACTAGACATTTCTCTATATCTAAAGACAGTACCTCATTGACACGAGGCAGGATTCTCATGACTTCACCCGTTCTGGTCGTCACGACGATATTACTTCCTATAGCGTCCATCGTGTCAATACTCTCCGTCTTACTACTCAACAAAAAGCAAAACCACAACTAGAAATAAATAACATCGGTAAGAATCAATGCACATCAACTAAGTAAACAGCTAAGTTGATAAAATAACCCTAATGAGACTCTTATATTGACATGTACTCACAACGAATTTACTTCACAATAAGTAACTATATCCCAAAAAATACACTTCACTTACATAATTCACTTAATGAGAAGTAAATGTTTAAAATGAATATTTTGAATATTAAGATCTTAAAACAAAAAGCACGAGTAAATCTACTCAGCAAACTCCAAACAAGTTTTTATAGAAAATAATTATGCAATTGAAACCTCAATTAAACTTTGTATTTATTTACAAAAAATAAATTGTGTTTTATATCGAACTAGTACTCAGGTACTACAGACACAATCTTTTCTAAAAGCCGCTGATGCGTAATGTGAAAACAGTAAGTATGGATTTATTACAGTGACATACGTAGTCTCCCAGGGTCTGGCTGTAAAGGAGTATGGCTTGGACGTGAGAGCTCCGACAGGACACAAGTCTATAACGTTACCGGAGAGTTCTGTCTGAAAGAGTTTCTCCACATATGTCCCAACCTGCATGTCACTACCTCTACCGGTGGTGCCCATGTCATCAACCCCTGCCACCTCCTGGGCAAACCTACACAAATATACAATACATAAGGGTTTAACGCCTATTGTATCCTCTGTTGACGACATATAGATGACAGATAAATGTTTTGTAGAGAATTTTTGCATAAATCTCTTATTCTAGATCTATGATTATAAAAGGAAGCAACTAACCATCGCTATTGATATAGGATCAAGATCAGACCACACCAGCAAATTCATCATATATATGAATTCCCTGACATCGCCTTCAGGTGAGGAACCGGACGATAAATCCTCATTGTATTGTATTCCGTTATAGCTAAACAATACAAACAAATACGAATTACAACATTTAAGTTGGGATTTTTGGCAAAATTTATGCTGCTAATTTTATCCTGAAAAAATATCCAAGAAAAACAATCTAATACAGCTAAATAAAAGCTTTTAAAATGCAAACGATATAAGGTTTAAACCCGCTATCATCAGAAGCATTGACCAATATAATATATGAAGACAATACTGATCAAATGAGATAGATTAAAACACACCTGATGCAGCGCGTGCAGTGAATACAACGAGTCATTATCGTCTTAACGAGAGGTCCAATGTTCTTATCTTCAACCGCTCTGTATGTGCATAGTGCAATAAAACAAACACCTCATCGGTCATTAATTACAACTGCTGGCAAATAATATGCTCTACAATAAATCATGAATCAGACAATTGCTTGATGGTATTATTACTCATTACATCATTTTCTTCATTATGCACTAATTAAATCGATATAACTTATTCATAATTAAAATGTCTTACTAACAAGTTACTAGTAGGATATTTAACATATTAACAGAAATAAAATGTGCCGCTATGCACTTCATTTAGGGATTGCGACATAGTTGATCACTCTGTGCTTATAATGTCACATTTAGCCCTACACCCATTTACTTCATCAGATAAATCAAGGTGCGATAAAACAGATTACAACATACACTGTGCGACACCACTCACCTCTTACCCTTGAACTCGATATCAGCGAATCGACTTCTATCACTACCAAACGTCATCGATTGATCCTATAACACAACAGTGTAGAATACAACACTCACTCTTCAGTTATACAAAATAATTCAAAGCAGTCATAAACCTGTGCATTGTGCAATCACTACCAGTCATCAAATTATCATCATCTTATCATACTGAGTAAATAACACTTCTAAGTAGTCAACAAAATCTAACTGTATCTACACCACGTGTCAGACTTTGGGTCAATTTATTAACCTAAGGTTAACGAGCACTAAATCCCCCATTATAGCATACAACAGAAGACCCACCTGCAGGCCAAATCACCAACAGGTGAGGAGACGAACACAAAATCCCCATTGTAGTGCATAACAGAAGACCCACCTGTAGGTCACATCACCCTGTAGGTCACATCACCCCGAGGTGAGGAAACGAACACGAAACACTCTTGGTATGGTATAACAGACCAAAATAACGAATAAAATAACAAACAAAAATGTAGAGTAGAGTTGTTAAATTGATGTCTAACATCTTACACATCCTGCTTGAGACGTCCCTGACATCGCCTTCATGTGAGGAACCGGACGTTAAATCCCCATTGATTGATCTCTGAAACTACACTCGAAATGAGGAAATGAACACTAAATCTACCCAGCCTGTATTAACCTAAATAGTAAATAACCTATAACGACCCACCTGTAGATCACATTCACCACCCTGATCACAGATTGGACAATCCAGCGGATGATTCACCAGCAGAAACTCCATCACTCCCTCTCTACCAACAACATTACATATCAGTAGTCATTATTAAAATGCTATGTTAATAGTTTAACTTTGGAATCCTTTATATTTTCACATATGACATACGCACATGCTAGTTTCCCTACTTGAGTTGTTGATTTTGTGTGTTTCGTTATTATATTGAGCACTACATGATTTATCGTGCTTTTGGGTAGAGTGGCCTAGACTGCCATATACCACAACTGATGTGGAACGACATCTGCTATTCTGAAATTTGGCTTCCAACCAATTGGTTAAGTACACATGAAGTCATGGTGCAGAACACTCTGCCCTTCACTGAAGCACGATACACCTTCCAGACACCCTGGGAGATTTGTTGACTGACCTGGGACTCGAAACCGGGTCACTCTATTCTGAAGCGAACACTCTACCGATGTTGCTAAATCTCCCCCCCCCCACCGAACTAGAGGTGCTGACCATGCTAGAGGCACTCAACATTTGGAGAGAGCCAGCGTTAAAGAAAGGAAGTTAACTGCAGCGACTGATCAGCTGACTTCCCAAATAAATAGCACATTGTTGACTGAAATCAACAGAGAGCGCTAGTGATACAAGATAGAATTATATTAACATCTTCTGACTGACTGATGGATTTTAAGAATTATTAGAGTATAAGTGTGAGTTTATACCATCCGAGTCAATGTTAAATTCCATAGCCAACTTATAATAGTGCAATTTTCTGCAGAATTCAGCTTACTACATTTATAAGGAAATTATTAAATTCTATCAAGAGTTATGTAGTCCAAGCTAACAGTTAAAAGTAGACAAATGTATTATGTTAAAAGATAATGTTGACATAAAATTGGCACTGTTAACCCAAAAAAT